>RJWJ010002576.1:0-98721 GCA_004363605.1 Indri indri | reverse complement strand
GCCTCTTTAGAATAAAAGGGAAAGGCAAGACAACTGAAATAGATATTGCAGCAAATACAAGGCCAACTTTAATGACTCTGTCACTGGTGAGGATGGAGGTGTATCTCAAAGGGTTGTAGATGGCTATAAAGCGATCAACAGACATGATGAAAAGTACTGATGACTCCATAGCTGAGAATGCATGAATGAAAAACTCTTGAGCAAAGCAGCATCTGAGGAAACTCCTGTGACATTGAACAAGAAGATTCTCAGCATGGTTGGAAGAGAGGAGATGGACAGTCCCAGGTCGGAAAATGCCAGCATGGAGAGGAAATAATACATAGGTTCATGCAGAGACATCTCAGATTTTATGAAAAAGAGGATGGTGCAGTTCCCCAGGATGGCAACGAGGTACATGAGGCAAATGGGGATGGAGACCCAAATGTGAGCATGCTCCATCCCTGGGATCCCAATCAGGAAAAAGGTAGAGATTTCCAGTTTGGAGGTATTAAAGACTGACATCTCAGGAATATGAGAGAATCAGTATGTGGGTCTCAGAAGAGGCTTCCTGCAATGGCATAAATAAATTCGCTCAAATGAGTATTCTTTGGTCATTTGGTTGGTATAAACCTTGTGATTCCACCTATTTCCCTGTAATAATTCTTAGGACTTAAAGCAAAGTATTTCATAAAATATAAACAGGACTAATGGTAAGACCCAGGTAAGTAAGAGGCCAGGAAAGACTTAAAATATATATTCATCCACACAAGTAATTTACCAACAGATAGATATATTCCAAATGCCATTTCTGGACTCAGCAGGCAGGAAGGGAGCAGCAGAATTTTCAGTCTCTATTTGTTAGAACATATTTTGTTGGGACAGTAAAATTCTAACCTTGGAAACTGCATGGGTAAGTATAGGATCACATAAGGACATCCGCATACTACAACTGCATGTATTGTTATCAAAGACTATTAACCTTTAAGAAACTGTATTATTTCAAAAATTTGGCCAGGAAAACTTGATATCCACATCTAAGAGGAAGAAGTTGAACCCTACCTCCCACCTTACATAAAAATTATCTCAAAATATTCTATAGACGTAAGTGTGAGAACTAAAGCAATAAAGCTCTTAGAAAGAAACATAGGAGGTATGTCTTTGTGACTTTGTGTTAGGCAATGGATTGTTAGATATGGCACCAAAAGCACAAACACAGAAAAGTACATAAACTGTACTTCATGAAGATTAAAAAAAGTTTGTGAATTGAACAATATCATCAAGAAAGAGGAAAGACAACCCACACAATGCGAGAAAGTATTCGTATATCATGTACCTGGACTTGTAGCAAGAATGTGTAAAGAACTCTGACAACTCTGCAGTGAACATGAAAATACCCTCAAATTTGTCAGTCATTAAGGACAGGCAATTCAAAATGAAAATGACATACCACTTCACAAATATAGAAATGCTTAAATAAAAAAGAGACAAATAACAATAATTGTTAACAAAGATGTGGAGGAACTTGAACCCTTATGCATTGCTGAAAGGATTGTATAATTGTTCACCCACTTTGTTCTTTTTCTAAATTTTTAAATTTAAAACATTGTATTGTATCTTAAAATAATGAAATTTATTGTATGTCAATAATATATCAATGAAACTGTTATAAAATAAGATAAAAATTTATCCCCAAATACCCTTATGTTTCTCTTATATACCAGACAGACATACGGAAATGGATATTTTGTCTAAAGAATATCTATCTGGAGACCTTGGTATGTCTGACTGCTACTGAGGGAATTTTGCGATTGAGATGGCTGACCACCCACTTTAGGGTCAAAGGAATATGAATTTAGGTTCCAAACATGGAACATAAAATAGAATAGCCTACCTGGGGTCATTTTTAAACTGAATTCTGTCAAAGCAAGGAGAACGTGAGCAGAGGAATGAAGGAATGAAGATTAGCCAACTGAAGAAGAGGGCATAGCTCATCAATAGAGTAGCACTGAGAGGTTTCAGGAGGTGGTCTATGAAGATTGCAAAGGGGTTGTGAAAACAGAGTCAACTTTAAACATCTACTAGACTTGAAAATCCTGAAGCCATCAAATGACAGATAAGAGCATCTCTGCCTCTACTTTCTCTTGCTTTGCTCTAACTCTTGAGAAATAAGAACATCTAGATTAAGATATGCCTACTTAAATATCAAGTGTCCTCCTGCTGGTTTTTTGCTGAAAGAAAAGCAAATTTATTGAAGATAATGTGTGCACATCACTATAAAAACAAAGATATTTCAAAGTATTAAAGGATGAGCAAATAAATGTAAAGTTAGCAAATGTTTTTGCTTTCACACCAATTCTTGCTCACTAGGGAATTAGCATTATCTTACACATTGGCTTCCAGGTCAATTGCTTATCATAATGCCATGTTCTTTTGTCTTGACTTCTTTTGTCCTCTCATTTGATGAAAGGGACTTATTGATTTATTTTGTTATTTAACAAGTTCAGAACTTGTCTATTGCTGATTCCTTCTTAAATATTTTTATGCGCTTGTGTCTTCCATTTCTCTCATATATATATATAATTTTTATTTTAATTTTCCTTTCTTCTATATCTATTCTCTCCTTTCTAACTTACCATTCATAAATACAGCATATGCCTGCTGTGTTTTTGAGCTGCTATCTCTGTCTCTGCTTCTCTTGAGCTTTTAAATTGTTTTCCCTGAGTTAAACTATTAATACAACTCTTTAGGTTGAATTCTTAGTTTGATTTCTGTCTCTAAGTTGCTTATCAGAGGTTTAGTGATAAACGTAACCACAGCAAAATAAAGTTTCGAAATAGATGGACAAGAAATAAAAGGTAACTAGGAGAGAAATGGGGGATTTCTTGAAGCAATTAAAAAACACAGGAAAAAAATAAAAACCTTACAAGCAATTTACTGAATGGCTACCACGTTTGAGTTTGGAACACACTCACCACTAACATCAAAGGAGGACATATATGCCCACAGTTATTACAAAATGTCTTTGTGCTGGGTGTAAGATGTGTCTTCCTCTAGGAAGAGTCTGATCATCTGTCTTCTCTTAAGAAATCTCCGAAAAATATACCATTGTCAAACCCCTTGATGAAACACTAATCACTGCCCTCTGTTCTGGGAGGCTGTATACACTTTAGCCTTCAGAACACCATCACTCCCCCACTTGAGTCCTCTGTTGCTTCTAGATGGGTCTATCATCCCTTAAACACACCAGAAAGCTTCTCGCTTCCATACGGTTGCTTCAGAAGATGGTCTGAAAAGGGCACAGGTGGGAAATGATATTATCTCATTAAGTGGCGTCTAGTTCAATTGTTATTTTGCCTTGTTCTCTTTTCTTGTCCTCTATTGACCTCACATGTTGCAAGAGTCTTATAGATTTTATTTTTCTATATAATCGGCAATAACTTTTCTACTGTTGATTCTCTTTTCTAAACATGCTTATATACTCACAATGCTTTTCTTCCACCTGTCTCTCTCTCTCTCTGTCTGTTAAACATATTTGTGTGTGTGTATGTCTGCATCTTTCTCCTATATTCTTTCTCTTACCTCTAGACACACAATCCATAAACTGCAACACATGGTTGCTGTGTTTCTGAGCTGCTACTCCCGTGACCACGTCTCTTGAGTTTTTGAACTTGTATCCCTGAATTTAATTCCAGCTCCCCAGGTTGAATGCGCTGCTTACTTTAACTTCTACCTCCAAGTTGGCTATTAGAAATTTAGTAATAGATATATCCACAGAAAAATTAAGTTTTGAAGTAAATGGGCATGGCATCATAGGTTAAATAGTGCTGAGCAGAGAGGAACTTCTAGATGCAATTAGCACATAGGAAGAAAATAAAAACCTTAAAACAATTGATTGAATGGATATTACATTCATGTGGGAGGAACTTACCACTAGTATCAAAGGTGATCATGTCTATGTACAGTTTTTACAAAACGCCCATGTGCTATGTGGCAGACTTGTTTTCCTGTAATGTTAGTTTGATTATTCTGTGCTAAGAAAGGCCAAAATGACGCCACTCTTCACTCCACTGTTAAACACGTTGACCGATGTGCAAAGCCCTGGCCTTTCCCTTGTCAGGCTAGACAAATTTCCAGCCTGTAGAACATCATCACTTCCTCACTTAAGTCCTCTGTTGCTACTGCATGGGTCAATAATCTCCTAAACACACATACCATAAAGCTCCCTGCTTCCATACTGTTCCTTCAGAAGATGATCTGAAATGGGAGCTGATCATACTCCTGAAGTACACGATCCCATGCCATAATCTCCAATGTTGAAATGCTGAAAGATCAAAATCCCTGAAGTCTAAAATTCCAAAAGTCACAATCCCAAAAGATCAAAATCTGGAAAATATAATTCTGAAAGAAATAATTAAACATTTTTAAAAATATGTTTATTTACATTTTTAAAAGCAGACTTATTTGGAAAACATGAAAACAGGACAGGACACTTCACAGGCCACTGTACACAATGAAATATGTAATAGAAGCAGCATACATATTTTTCAAAACATAAACACTTAGGTATACTAACGATGATTACAGAGTTATAATAATTTTAAGCACATTAGCCATATTCATAAAAATAGATCAAAAAGGGAAATGTATAAAAGTATATAGCTATGGTTGTGTGCACCCAACTTTGTAACTACAATCATCTGAAATACCGTGATGAACAACCTAAGTAAATCTTTTCATGAGATCAATCAAATATACCATGGGTCACCTCCACATATGCAGTCACTCAGAGAGCCAAGATATTAAGAAATTTTGTCTTTCACAATGTCTTTGCAAATGTACAAAAAGGACATCTGTTCATTTGTCGAGGAAATTTCAACATTTTTACGTACATGCATAGTGCTTACACACACATTCAATGGTGTGATAATGAGCCTTTGTGAAGTCAAATGTCTAATGTCCAATGCAGCAGAAGAAAAGTCTGTCCCAGCTTTCAGCGAGACCAATCCAAATGTGTGTTTGTTTCCTCTGGGCCCCGTCTCAACGGGATGGTGCCCACCCACAATGAGGGCAGATCTTCCTCCTTAGTCCATTCAGACCAATCCGGAAACTCCCTCACAGACACATCCAACATAGTGCTTTTGCAGGTTTCTAGGTATTTCTTAATCCAGTCAAGCTGACACCTGAAATTCAGTCCACAAGTTCCCTCCTTGTCTACTTGGCACCCACACACATCTCTTTGGCTAATATTTAAAGTCTAAATAAAGGCAATAACAAGATGATAGGATTGCCAAACATGAAACAGCAACATGATGCAACTATCCTATGTAAAAGCAAAAATGCACTAACTCCTTCCCCAGAATTTGACTTTCAATATTTCAACATTTAGGGTTTTACTCTTTTGGGATTGTGATTTTGGGGATTTTAGACTTTAGGAATTTAGACTTTAGAGATGTTGATCTTTTGCAATTTCAGCATTCAGGATTATGCCATTTGGGATTGTATCTTTTGAGATTATGATCCAAGCCCATCTAAAAACAAAGTATACAGTAATTTTCTATAATACCTGTCTGTAAATAATACTATAAATTATTTTCCTTTAATATAAAAGAACCAAAGACAAATTCGACATTTTCAATATTACAAAACTTGAGCAACATCTGTTGTATCTGCTGCTTAGAGTGCTGTGTTTTTGTTGTTTGTTTTGTTGTTTGTTTCTAGCTTATCTACTAGTAAACACAGATTAATCCTCAAATCCTTGGTCTAAGTCTTACTTGGTAATAAAAGTAGCAGCAACCCAGTGTGTAGTGCTCTCCTTGATAATATTGCTGCTTGGTCTCTTCCCTCCAGATTCTCAGAATCACATATAAGCAGATATCATTTTTATCAATATAGAAACCAAAATACACTGAATGAATTAAAATTCATGCTCTTAATTGGTCGTAGTTAAATTAAATGATTAAATGGAATTCATATAAGACCTACTTCTATAATATTAGTTAAAAGCTGTGAACTCTTAGAAAGATTTTTGTCAGTGTTTTAAGGTTTCTTTCTGGTTTATTCCATTAAGTGTCACATGAGTTGTATTCAACTCATGCTAGTTTTGAGCCCAGGCCCTAGCAAAGCAATCCTGGGCCAAACCCTGCCATTGGTTAGTGAAAATCTTACTTATTAAAGTTCTTATTGTTACAATTAAGATTGAAAAATTAATTATAAACATGTGGGTTAAGTGAATAGTAGTGAAAAATTTCATTTTTCATTAATTTTTTTATTAAATTAGAAAGGATTATTTTGTTTTTGAAGTTTTTATTCTATTTTCATAATAAAACACTGAGGCCCCAAGGAAAAAAAAGTTCTTTCTTGTGCAGTAGTCAATGTGTTATCAAGGGAGGAAAACTATAAAGCAAACACTTAAACCTAATCAGAAGAATGCTCAGTTAGGTCAGACTAGAGAGACAGAAACTCCTAGTCATCACTAGTGCTCTCTCACAGTGGGCTCATATCCCCACCCCAAAACAACTTATACCAACACGTAAGGTATAATTCTACCATTCAGTTGCGATTTCCAAGAGCCAGGTGCAGGTACTTGGCTTTGAATTTATTTCTGAGCTGAGACAGTGATTTTGGATTATCACTTGGTTGATTTCCAGGAGCTGGTGGAACACTGGATTTCTACCCTACATTTACATACATTGTTGGACTTTTTAAAGGTTTGGGGTCCTGGTAGTCATTCTAATCACTTGGAGAACAAAGCCAGATAAAAAGGATGTGAATTACTTGCTTGAGCTGGTGGAAAGGCAAGTGTGAATGTTAGGAAACTTACCAGTAAGTGGGTAGGTACTTCGACACACATGTCAAAGTCAAGAGGAAATAGAGGTGGAATCCCAGAGTTTCACTGTTGTGGAAGTGCAGCAATTTATCCTGATCTGAAAAGTCTAGTCAGTCTTGCCTCCCAGATGCTTTCCCATTAACTGAGAAAGCTCTGAGGATTCCAACTCAGCAGAAGGTACTTAGAGGAAAATAAAAGTCCCTTCTGGTGAATTCTTAACTGTCTCTGAAAGCAAAGAGGATCATAAAGCCCCACATAAGGGGGAACAATTAACAATTTGTCAACGACCCCTTTTAAGCTTCCTATGCTCTCTCTGGCAGAATTATGATGCCATGATCCCAAAGAGCCATGTGAATAATCTTAGAGCAGATTGGTGGTGTAACTACATTCTGCTTCTTCCACCAGAATTAACTTTCTTAAAATTACAGGTTTTTCATTTTACAAATCAAGAAGGCTTTGAAAATTTAATTTGAATCTAGCATCTTCAAGTCTAGTTGTTTTCAACTGGATCTTCAATCCATACTTTAGTATAGAGTTTTATACTATAAATTACAAATGCCTGGGCCCTATTCCAAATTCACTGAATCTCTTTACTCAATATCCCTTGTCTATTCTTGACATTTTCTTGGTATATTATGTACATCATTTCTCATGATTTACATTATATTTCAAGATTGTTCCCATTGTAAGGAAAATGATTATTCACTTTCAAGCATCAGATGTAACCTTCAATGTCCTTAAACAAAGGCTTTATGATTATCCTTGGAGATGTTTTGTTTAAAATTTCTTTTTCCATAATGGCTTTATTATCATGTTTTGCATATCACCAATACAATTAAATTTTCTTGCCAGTTGCATTATACTTGTCATCAAAATTTTTACATTAAAATACATCATTAATAAATTGGCCATGGCTTCTTAAAGAGAGACTTAACTCTCTTTAGCTAGCTTAACTATCTTAAGACTATGGGTAGTTTTTGTTTCATTCTGTTGCATTCCTGGAATGTCCTCAGTCACTAACAGGCCAGAGTTTTATGTTTTCAACAGAGAAGAACCCTGTCAGAGCCTGTGGAAAAGGACTATACTAGCTACTTCAAAATTCAAAGGTAGACTCATGGGTATCTTACGGACCCTCCAGTGGGCTGAGTCACGATTTCCAGGACGCTTTTTAGTCAAGAGGTGGGTAATTCCATGAAACTATCAGCTCAAGATTGAGTAGAACAACAGTTATTTTCACATGACTAAATCAACAGATGAAGAACATTATATCGTGTTTGTTTGGAATATTACTTATGTTGTTTTATGTTCTATTATCTTAATATATAAGATCCTTCTCTTTTTCTAAGCTCTCTGTAGCCCATAATAATCCAGTAGATGCTGCTTTTTGAAAACTGAAATGAAAAATTTTGAAATAAGTGCGATTTTCATTGAATCTTCAGAGTTCACAAGATTTTACCAAGTTTCCTTAGTTTTTATGACATATAATTTACAAAGTTGCAATAAGAACCTGCCTTCTTGTTAACTATGAGATGATTAAAAAATTGATTATCCAACCAAGATCTTTCCTGAAATATGATAATAGATAATGTTTAATCACATGACCAGCCACTTTTGAGGAACTACAGTTGACTCTGTGGATCCAATGCTGGCAGTTTATCTTCCAGGTAAACTGGTCTGGTACCTTGCTTATGTAGTTCAGCCCTGAGAGTTAAAAGGAAGATCACATCCGGGCAGGCCAGGATACTTGGGACATTTTGAGGACCTTGAGAAAAGAAAATATTGCACAAAAGTATAGATACCTGAAGGCATAATTTGATCGACAGAGTTTCTTGAACTGAGCTTCCTAGACTAGGTACAGCATACAATAGTGGCCTTTAAAAGTCAAATTTGAGATTCCTTACAAAAACCTATAATAAAGTTAAGAAGGCCTGTATGACAAATTAGCATTTTTGCTACCCTTCTGTAAATATTGAAGCTAAATTTAATGAGAAAAGTCTTATTTTGTGGTCAAGAATGATCTATCTTTGAGATTTTTTTATTATTAAAATGTAGATACTAAAGGGAAAAAGTTGTGCTTCGGTAGAAAATTATACACTGTTTAAAGCATACCCTTCCAGGTTATATGATTCCAAATACAGGAAAACTTTGTGCTTTCATTGCCTATGAGATATTTTATAATTCTGTAAGTTGTATTTATTTACAAGAATCAAAGTAATTCATGTATGAGACATGCAAATAAACTCTGTCTGGTAGGAGTTCACTTGGTTTCCTTCTACTGTGGGAGTGTCTATTTCTGTATTCATAGGCAAATTCACATCAATATTCCTGTCTATGAATATGTCTGTTATGTGGATTCCCCTTTGAAGTAACTGTAGTATTTACCACAGTCCCTCATTAGAACAATGAAGTAAATGAGATCTTTAATGCATGTTCATTTTATATCTGTGTGAGAACCATGATTTTACATTTTTATGGAAATTAGTCTTTTACAGGGTTTACGTTCTTGCATGGGATAGACAAAAAAACATGTGCAGTATAATGAGTTATGGGTTAGTGTTAAAGGCAAATTATTCATGACACTTATTAAGGAATTTTAAGGAAGATTTACTCAAGGTGATTATGGCAATAGGTGTCGGGAGGCTACTCCAATGTAGTCTTACAGTAGGGGAAAGAGATTAGACTCAACTTCAAATACAAAAGGAAAAGTAGGAACTTATAACCAAGAAACAGAATAGTGATGGTGAGAGGGAGAGGTGATGGTTGATATGTGGCAGCCCCACTTCTGTAGTAAGTTAGGTCACCTTTGATGTGGGTAGTGGGGCCAAGTGAACTGGTCCTTGATCAGTAGGTGATACACACAGGCACTGGTGGTGGTAGCAGTAACAGACCCAGGCAAGCTAGTCCTCAGGCCTAGCTTGTGTACATAGGATCCTGAGTGAGAGTACTGGGGGTCCAGTGATTAGTATGATCTTTAATTATAGTACCATAACTGTTAAAAAAAAAAATCATTCATGGCACTTGTAAGACACAGTAAGAAAAACTTTATTCAGGAAGACTATCATGATAGGTATAGGGGTTGTGACAATGGGATTTTGTCATCGGGGAGAGAGATTGGGCTCAACTCCAAACAAGCAAGGGAAAGTAAAAATTTATAAAGAAGGAATAGGGATGGGAAGATAGGTTAATGTACGGAACAAGAAACATCATGGGTAGGGGGGATTTTGGTTCAACTCACCTAACAGGATTCTTGCTGAAGGCATTCCTCAGGTGATAAGACATGGACTGGAGACTGGTAGAGTATGAGGAACCCAACTGGATATCTAGGGTAATCAGATATGGAGGGTGAGGGATCTGGTTAAATTAACTTAGCAGGGTTTGGTTCTTGCTAAAATTGGACAATATGGAGATAAACATGAAAGTCCAAAGTCAGGACCTAGCTGAGAAGAAAGTTCAGAGGAAACTGAGTAGAATTTGGTTAAGGAGAGAATCTTTGTCATTAGGCAGAACTCCCATAGAAACCTGAAAGAGAGGAAACTGTCTAAATTGAATAGCTTAAAAGATAACATTTGAATGCTCAGGAAAGAAATATTGAGGCAAATGAAACTGGTAAACAAAAACAATGTTTATATTATTTTTGTAAACTTTTCATGTGTACATATTTGTTTTATTGGTTCATGTGTAAGAGTGCCGTTGTCCATCTTAATTTCAGTTTCTGACAGCAGTGCATATCTCATAGATGTCAAAATTATGTATTGAAAATAAAAATTTTAAATAAAGAAGCGAGCAATCTTTGGTGATTTCTGATCACTATCTAGTTGTCATATAAGTATATACTATTAATTTTCAAATGAGCACATAGAATATTCTTTTAATCATGATGAAAATGACAAGAACACCCTGTGTTCATAGACCTGGTAAAGCAAGCTGGGTGAAAGTAGAACCCAAGCATACATTTTGTTTACATCAGAGCACCAAGTCTAAATCTCAAACCAACAAATTTGCAAGTGTGATTCTTTAATCCTAATAAACAAGTGGAGATGATACCCTGAAGTGATTAACATGTGGTCTGGTAGAAATTAAACCTCTCCCTGAATAAAAAGCAGTAAACCAAAAATTCAATGATAAAATATTAAAACAGCCCCTCAAAATTAAAGAGAGACAAGGCTAACCTACATCTCCACTTTCATATAATTTTGATTTAGGCCTCAGTCTGCACACTAAGATGAGAGAGAAAATGACAGGACTAGAAGATAAGGGCAGGTAGACATCTAAGAACTCCCGAAGACAACCCAGGATAATAAATAAAAGTGGTATAATTGAAAAAGGAAATAATAATTTTTAGAATGTAAGACAATCTATGTTGTCATTTTAACACAACAATAGCTCTCCTTAGTCAACTTAATTTGAGAAAGCCAGTTTTTATCAGTCATGTTCCTGTTCTTGGCAGGAGTCTTATAGAGGTTTTACTTTAAGATGGGAAAAAGCAAACTTGTAGTAAACACACTTTATTTATTTATTTATATTTTTTTCTTTTTCAGACAAAATTAATTACCTTCTAAGCAAATCAAACAGACAGATTTGCTTCCATCTACAATCACATAGCAGAGTACTCATGTAGCATGTCTCAAAGTGTGGTTTTGGACCATCAGCATAAGCATCACCTGGGGACTTATTAAACATATAGTAACTTATGGCCCACTCAGAATCTACTGAATCAAAATATTCATTTTTAAAAAGGCTTCAGATAACTAAAGCACTTCATTATTACATACCGTATAAGAACTTGTATGTATTTGTGTATTAATGAAGGTGAGAAAGCTTAAAATATCAAAGATAAAAAGTGAAAAGCCAAAGTGAATTTGTCTCTTTCTAATTTCCACATCTCTATTTCCAATTTCTATATTGATTTATTTATTTTAATTTTGTTAATTTTAATAAGTTTAGAGGGCACCAGTTGAATTCTGTTACATGTACACACTGTTTAGTGGTGATGTCTGGGATTTTAGTGTACCCATCACCCAAATGATGTACATCGAACCCAATAGGTAATTTTCCATTCCTCATCCCCTCTCATCCTCCCGCGTTTTAAATCTCTAGTGTTCATTACACCAGTCTAATTATATTAGATGAGTTGTTTATGATTTACACTGCAAAGACAGGTTGGCTACCTATGGTTGCTGGCCCATGGTTTGGTCGTATTTGTTACAAAGAGAATCTCCTGCCTACAAAGCAAATGTAATAAAAATCCATGTAACCTACGATGGCTGATTCTATTGATTGAATAAACAGAACTGATTAAAAGACTAAAGAGGCAAGTAATATAGTGGGAGAATATATACGCTGTACTCAACCAACAAATGACTTATCCTATATATATGAAAATTCCTGAAAATAAACGTGGAAAAGACATATAATAACAACAGAAAATGAACAAAAGACTTGATCCGACACTTCAAAATGGGGAAATCTTAATGGTCAATAAGCATAAGGACCAGGGAGTGTAATTTCAAGTTGGAAGAAAATTGATGGTCTGATCTCTTTTAAAACTTGGGCCTCTAAACAACTAGCTGACCTGCCTCTGGATGTACTGACTAATCACAGCGAGGGGAAAGAAATGTGCCATGGTCAGTAGTTGATGAATAACTCTTGAGTCTGAAAATGACTCCCAAACTCTGATCACACTCAGTTTCCTCAGTCTAAGCCTGCATTGTGGGCTCAGTCCTAGATTTATGTCCCTTGAGTCAACATTTAGAATATTTTTCATGAAGTATTATGTCATTTTTCAAACAGCTCTACCTGTAGGCATCCCCAGAGGCTCTCTGGGCTTCATAAGACAATGCTTGCAAGAAGAAAGGGGAGTCTGAAGGATTCCTCCCTGCTTCCGGTCTTTTTCTTACCATTGACTTCATGGTGGAGTGTCACATTGATTTTAAAAAGGTAAGATATAATTCTACTTTTTCAAAATATGTGACATAATTTTCATTATATGTCCTCTCTGTTTGGATTCTGAAGAAATGGCCTGGATGTTAAAGTAACAAAGTGAGCCAAAAGATGCCCTTGAAGATTGAGAATACTACAGAACTTTCAAGGAGAGACAGTGTGTACATGTTGATGGGAGTGTGTGGCTGGAGAAGTCTTAGGAATGCTCAGCCAGAAATGCCCAATCTGGATGATATGTGTGAGAAGGGTGTACATCTCAAATATCACATAATTCTCCTTCTTTATTTCTGCTGGTAGGTAGATACACGAAATTGGACAGTTATTATACCTCTCTAAGACTTTTTTTTCTTGTCTATAAGATGGGTAAAATAATAATACAAGTGAGAAAAATACATATAAATCTTTTAGCAGAATGTCATATTACTGTCTAAAAGTTATATAATAATATATAATACAATAATTAAGTTTATGGGTGTTTATCCTATGCATTTGAATTAAATCTCAATAGTGACTACCTCTAAGAAACAATGCAATCTTTGAGACAATCGTTAGACAAATGACAGAACACAAAGACCACAGTCCATTGACATAAGATTATTTTAGCCATAGCCAGCACAATTTTGAGGCTCAGAGTTTTAGGAGTTCTAGGAGAAAGTTATAAACACATAAGATGATGTGTATTATGCCATTTGATGCAGGTTTGGTCTTTCTCTTAAATTACAAATATTTATTTTTAATAAGCTATGGGTTCCCAATAACCCAGGTTCTTGGACAGTACTCTGTGTATTCACCCATTTAGGGGTTGTGAAGAAGAGAAAACTCTAGCAACAAAGCAGCCAGTATGACCCAGAAACACAAAGAGATTACACTTTCCTAGAAGCATATGTTCTCCCATACTCCCAATATTCTTGGAAAAGAATCAACTTTGACAAGTAATTAAAAATGAAGGAGATTGTATGATTGATTAAATTGAGAGTTAATAATTCCCAGATCATTAAAAAATGGAAAATGAAGGCTTTGGAAGAGATAGACACTCTCTCGAACCAATGGTCAAGGAACAGTATTTTGGATATGTTAAAAAGGTCTAATATTTCTTGTTGTTTGAGGTGCACAAAATGAGGAATCTAAAACAAAACAAAACAAACAAGCAAAAATCACATACATGTTATATGATGGAATAGACGAAGTTTACCCTGAAGAATGGAGAAAACTATTCCAAAACTTCCACTTTGGCAAATAATATTCAATTTTATAAGTAATTATGGGTCTACAACTACATTGCACTTATTATGCTAGGAAATGGAAATGCAGTAGTAAACAGTGCATAATTCCCTACCCTTTATATTCTAATTGTGGGAGAAGATAGACATTAATCTAATAATAACAATAAGGAAAATAAGAAGCTATTTTGTGTAAAAGGGACTAGATTGTGTACTTACAGAGAAAAGAAGATAGGATTTTTTAGAAATATATATCAACTCAATTAAAAGAAGAAAAACAATATGAGCAAGCAGAAGTAGAAAGCTTTAGGTAGTAGTTAATATATTAATACTGGTAATAAGTTAGGATGTGTAAGCCAATGACGACCTATTCAGTATGAGTTAGAGTAGCTTCCATATAGGCAGGAGGGTAAGACTACATATTTTTTAAAGGTCCTTTTTAACTATAAGACTGCATAATTATAAACTTCCAGTTCAGCCATTACTTCAAATGTTTATCCTATAGAGATATATAGGTATGAATATATGTATGGAATAATTTATGAATCTCACCTGTAATCTACAATAAATGCTGCCTTTCTCTTCAAGATTTTGTTTCCCTTCATCAAGAAGTTTTTATAAAACTGAAATAAGAGACCCATGAAATTGGAGACCTGGTTTGTGAGATTGGTACCTGAGTACTTTCATGTGGTCAAAAGATTATCTGGAATTGTTAAATATTGAAAGTCCAAATTACTTGGTACTTTAACAAATTGAAACAAATGCCTGAAGGAGAAATCAGGTCATATTCTTTTCATTTGCCTCTGTGTTTGGCTTTTTTTTTTTTTTTTACAGTCCAAACTGACAGTACAAACATAGACATTTGGCTTTAGGAAGTATCTACCAGTCCTGTTAGTATCTGTGATGTGCATTGTACCAGAAAGTGATAGCTTCTACCATAACTTCACTAAAGAAATTTCCAGCTGCATTGAGGCAACATCTTGTTCAGTATCTTTCTGTGTGTCATGTCTCCTCTTAATGACACAAAAATTGAAGTTCTCAGATTCCTTCTAATCGGGATCCCTGGACTAGAGAAGAGTCACATCTGGATATCCATTCCTTTCTCATCTGTGTACCTTCTTTCTTTCCTGGGGAATTTTACCATCCTCTTCTTTATCAAGACAGAACAAAGCCTCCATGAACCCATGTACTATTTCCTTTTCATACTCTCCATCTCTGACCTGCGGCTATCCCTCTCTTCCTTACCCACCACGTTGGGACTATTCCTATTTGGTATCCATGAAATTCATGCAGCTGCATGTTTTGCCCAGGAGTTTTTTATCCATCTGTTCACCGTCATGGAAGCCTCTGTGCTGTCTGTAATGGCATTTGACCGATACGTGGCAATCCGCAATCCTTTGAGATACAGCACAATCTTAACCAGCTCGAGAGTCATCAAAACAGGGGGCTTTCTGACTTCCAAGAATGTTCTTTTGATCCTTCCACTGCCCTTTCTTTTGCAACGGCTGACATACTGTCATCAAAACCTGCTCTCCCACTCCTATTGTCTCCACCAGGATGTCATGAAGCTGTCATGCTCTGACAACAGAGTCAATGTTGTTTATGGACTCTTTGCGGCACTTTCTACTATGTTGGACTTGGTGTTTATTACTTTCTCCTACGTTATGATTTTAAAGATTGTAGTAGGAATTGCAACTCCCAGAGAGCAGTTCAAGGCCCTCAACACCTGCGTCTCTCACATCTGTGCCGTGCTCATCTTCTATGTGCCCATGCTGAGTGCGGCAATGCTCCACCGTTTTGCCAGGGATGTGTCTCCTATGATCCATGTACTCATGGCTGATATATTCCTTCTGGTGCCACCACTCATGAACCCCATTGTGTACTGTGTGAAGACCCGTCAAATCCGGGAAAAGGTCATGGGGAAATTTTGTCCCAAAATAAGCTGATCAAAGGAATGAGAAAGGGGCTAAATGTATAAGTAGAATGGTCTTGGGTTTAATAATCAGACAGAGCTCATAAAATGAATGGCCTTTTATATTCAGCACCCTAAATACCCTTAACACTGCTGTGACCATGGGAAAGTTCAGCTCTCTGATTCTCAGGTTGTTTATATATAAATTTGAGCCTTACAGGAAGACTGGACGCTTCTATTTCCTGCTTTCTAGAATATGTGACAGTAAAATAATATGAAAAAAGTACCATATCTATGTCTGTCTTTAAAAAAAAACCTGTTTTCTTACTTTCCTTCACTTTCCTAACAAATAAAACCTTTTAAGAGAAGGGATACATTGCTTCTTCAGTTTTTTTTAAGGTTCATGATGATGCAATGGTTGATTTATTTAATTCCAAAACATCCCGCACAGACTCAATGATTTTAAAATATGTATATTAACTGTATATTTGGATATAAATTAAACTATAAATGGTAAGTGCTATTATTCTGGAATCATATGAGTCATTATTACCAATTCCATAATTAAAAGAACCTCAGATGACTATATCTCTATTGTTTACTTTAGTGACCTTTGTAAAAAAAATTACATTTATCTTCTCATGTGCACATTCTCACATATAGCTATAACTTTTTAAACTTTTTCACCACATATATATATATATTTAACTCCCAGTTTTCAGAATGAAGTAATTATAACCATGTTTCCAAAGAGCATCTTTTTTATTTTTTAAATTTTTTTTTATTTCAGCATATTACAGGGGTACAAATGTTTAGGTTACATTTATTGCCTTTGCCCCACCTGAGTCAGAGCTTCAAACATGTCCATCCCCCAGACGGTGCACACCGCACCCATTAGGTGTGAATATACCCATCCCCTCTCCCCCCCATCCACCTGACACCCGATGAAAGTTACTACTATATGTGCATTTAAGTGTTGATCAGTTAATACCAATTTGATGGTGGGTACATGTGGTGATTGATTATAACAATTTGGCCACCACAGCGATGGTACATGTTGACAAACATCTTGTTCAAGTTATAAGTTTATTATAGATGTTCCTGAATAGTAGAAATAAATTGTTTAAATCTGAAGTGTGAACTTTCATTTCTCAGCCTCTTTTATGCCAATGGATTTATTGAAAAATAATGTTACTAAACAATGAAATAAATCATACCACTATAATAAATGATGAACACTAGATAGGCATTGGTCTTTATTTCCTGCACATATTTTTGGGTTTACTTAATCAAATAATTTCCTGTTGACCCTAGGCTACTTGCAGCCCTGTGGTTTCATTCATTTCACAAAGAAGTAATCGAAGTGTCTGATTTGAATGAATGAATGAATAAATAAAAGTATATGGAAGGGCCAGCATTGTCAAGTACAACTTCCACCACCAATCAAAGTTGGAAAAAATTAGCTGTGGCTGCATGCCTGTCTGCCAGCGCATTTCATTTTATCAGTGAAGACCCTATCTGCTGCTGCTGTGTTTATGGCTTTAATGGTATCACACTGGAAATGATTAAGAAAAGAGAAATGGGATAACACTAGTCATTTTTCAGATTTAAGAAATGTGTTAAAGTGAGAACTGTATGCACTGTATATATATCTCATATGCAATTAGATTAAGCTGCAGCAGAACCTTGAAGTACAAAATGAAGATGTAGCAACCTACCATTTTGAAGTAGTTATTTATAACACGTTGTGAAAAAATAAAAAATCTGGGACAGATTCCAAACTGGTTGGGAAACCAAGACAAGTGTAAATTAGGTCCAGTCTTGTTAAACAAGGACCGTGGTCACTCTACTAATTATTTTAATGATGGTGTTTACTGAGAATCAATTAAGTATCAGCTATTCTGTTCAGATGTTTATTTCAATTGTTTAAATCAAATTTGAAAGAACTCTTGATATAGATGTTGGTAGTGTAAATGGGTTGGTGAACTATTTGACAGTATTAAATTGACATTTGGAGTATAAATTTCAGAATTATGATGCAAGCCACATGTGTCCTAGGGAGAAAACACAAAGAACAGCCAATAGTAATTAAGAAACCTATAGTTTCAGACCAAAGGCTGAAGGGAACTCTCCTTCTCCCTAAATTCAAACCAAATCACACTATCAGTGAAAGCTGAGAATGCCTGTTAATACCAGGATCTGCATTGAAAACAAAAAACAAAACAAGCGGAGAAGTTCCTTTTTTTAAGACATAAGAAAATAATCTCAGAAAGATGAAATAATTTGCCCATGGTCCCAAGGTCACATGGCTAGAAAGTATCAGAGATAAGGTTGAAATCGGCTCTATATTTTATTTGAAACTGAATCATCTCTCTCCTCTCTCTCTCTAGGTCTCTCTCACTCTCTTTCTCTCATGAAATATTGGTCTTCAGGTCTAGCTAGGTCTTTCTTAACCAGCTTCACAAGATGATATCCATAACTAGAAATGTCCTAACATTTAGAAGATATCCCTTGCCCACAGACAGGAGATTTCCTCCTCCTAACGCGTGATTTGTGTACCTCATTGCTCAGATACTGTGTTTTCTCAGTCTCTCGTGACCTCCATCCTCAGAAAAGAGCTATAAGAACTCTTTGGGGAGTTCTCTGCATCTGGAAAGGGCCCTGAGAAGAAGCTTCTGGGCTCTTCAAAAAGGCTCTGAGTTTTAAACAAGGATTATTCTTTTAGCCGAGCCACCATCCAACCTGACTTCTGGATGGATGTATACCCTCCAAGCCCTTTTCTCTCCAGCTGTTGGTGCTTAGGTATGTATTGCAAACAGAATCCCACAAAGGACAGTTGGAACACAGAGATAACTGGGCATGTAAAACCAGGGCCATACACTGAGCTCTCCATCTTAGCTGCTTGCTAAATCCCACATCCTGTCAATCAAGGAAGTTTTGAGTGGTGAATGGAATCGGGATAGGAGACCTGTGGTTCTAGTCCCAGCTTTGTCACTGTGTGTGACGTGTGATCTTGTAAAAGTCGTATTCATCATTTTGTTTGATCCCTGCTGCCACTCATCTCTTTTCTCATCATTTTGAGCAATAGGTCCTTGACTTCCAAAATTGAAATTGTAATCTCTACCTTCCTTACCTTAAAATTGTATTATGATAGTTGAATACTAAAGTGGATTTAACAGTGCTTTGTAACAATCAAGGTCTATACTTAGATAAGGTCATGATTGTCCTTGGGGATAATTTTGCAGACTGTCACCAACACAAATGTTTATAATAGTAAACAACTTTGTGTGAAATTATATGAGGAATACAAGTCAGAGGGAGTAAGAGTGTCATTGGGATCACTGCTCAGCCCACCTCTTCTCTGTCTCCTTCATAGACTCTAGGATGACATTCTTTTATTCCAACTAGTTAAGAACTCAAGGGAGGATCATGTCTCATGTAGTCCAGTGACAGAATCAGCTGACATTTCTCTGATCCATTGATCTGGAGGTGAGTGTCATTGAGAAGGAAATGGAGAGCAGCTACACTAAAAATTATTATGCTTAATCTCTACTGTATCTCATCTCTTTTCTGTCCACTCATTCATACATTTATTCAATATTTATTGAGCTAACTTCATTAGGCTGCGAATCCGTGCCACAGTTGTAAGCTCTAGGGATGCAATAATTCCAACCCTCAGGTGTTTTTCATGACTTGCTTTTATCTTTTCTTTCCCTCCTCATGCTTTACACACTTGCCCTTCACGCATATCCAGAATATAATATGCAAGGAATATATCTGAAGGTGAGAAAATAGCTAGAATAGAATACTATAAATTCAACTTCTCAATAGGTAGGCAGAGTGACACTTCCCTCTCTGGAGATATAGGGATGCAGTGGATGACCTCTGAAGGTTTCTTGTGTTTCTCAAACTCTCTGAAATGTCTCAGAGTGAGATGGATAGAAACAAGCTTCACTGTGAGTCTGCTGCCTGAAAAGACACACATATATTTAAAGTTGTGTTTGCATCTCTCCTTTAGTGATGGGAAATATACCCTTCTTTATTGTTATTCCTTTTTATTTATTTTTCTTTTTTTTTATTTCAGCATATTATGGGGGTACAGATGTTTAGGTTACGTATGTTAAAATGCTGTTGCTCTTTTCTTTCTTAATCAATGCACCCAATGTCAATACCTGTTTGCTTCACTGCCTACACCACCCACAGCATGCTCTCTACATCCTATGACACCCCCTTTCTCTTTCACAGCCCACCTCCCCTCCAAGCC
This sequence comes from Indri indri, assembly GCA_004363605.1. Classification (NCBI taxonomy): domain Eukaryota; kingdom Metazoa; phylum Chordata; class Mammalia; order Primates; family Indriidae; genus Indri; species Indri indri. The sequence goes on along the minus strand of RJWJ010002576.1, from coordinate 78,580 downwards.
TCCACTTCTCTTCATTTCTTTCTCTTTCCCTGCCATCCCTTTCTATATCCTTTTCTAGCTAGAAGGGTTTTATTATCATGTTAATTATTGTATTATCTTATTAGTATTTGTCTCAATTTGAAGTGTGAGTGGCAAAAGCTGAACAGGAAATTTTGGTCTTTCTTTATCCTCAGCCCTTCAAAGTGCCACTACCTTACTGAGAAAAGGGGAGCTTTTTGAAAAAAAATCCTCAACTTCCTCTCTTTCTTCCTTAAAAAATCCTGATATTTTTACCCGTCTACAGATTTTCCCTTGGAGGAAAATTACACAAAATATAGACTTTTTTTACCTATTCCTCCTCACTGACTGATAATTTAAGCCCTTATAATCCATTTCCTATCTACTGAAACATTCTCTGAATAATTAATGATGACCTCACCACTGTGAGTGTAATGTCTTTTTGAAAACTCTTATCTTACTTTATCTCTTTTTATGTAGTCAACAGTGGTGACTTAATTTTATTAACCTTATGTACTATTGTTTTCATCCTGTGTCTCTGATTCTCTGATTCTCTGTCTCTTTTCCAGTTTTAATATTATGTTCTACACTCATTTAAAAATTTTCAGTTTTATGAACTGAGTTCCTGTCTCCTTTTCACATTGCATCTCCTAGCAATTTTCTCCGTACTCATGGCAGATATTCTACAACTCAAGCCCTCATATAAGTGAGTCCAAAGATCATATCATATCCTCCAGACACTTTCCTCAGGAATTCCTTTTTACACTTACATCTAGCATACCCCGTACTGAACTTGGTCCTTAAAACATGTTTCCGGCCGGGCGCGGTGGCTCACGCCTGTAATCCTAGCACTCTGGGAGGCCGAGGCGGGAGGATCGTTTGAGCTCAGGAGTTTGAAACCAGCCTGAGCAAGAGCGAGACCCCGTTTCTACTAAAATAATAGAAAGAAATTAATCGGACAACTAAAAATATATAGAAAAAATTAGCCGGGCATGGTGGTACATGCCTGTAGTCCCAGCTACTTGGGAGGCTGAGGCAGAAGGATTGCTTGAGCCCAGGAGTTTGAGGTTGCTGTGAGCAAGGCTGACGCCATGGCACTCACTCTAGCCCGGGCAACAAAAGCGAGACTCTGTCTCAAAAAAAAAAAAAAAAAAAAAAATCTTTCCTCTCTAATGTTATCTATCTTGACTAATCTAGAGTTATTCATATAATGGAAATGGCTATCTATAGAATTGTCAAAGTAAAAACCACATGGATTTTTTCATTTTTTTAATTGTTGGACTCTTGTAGCAGCTATGTGCTATGCAATAGCAGCAGGAAATATGGTATAAAGGCCAACAATATAAGCTCTGGAGTATACTGCCAGGGTTTGAATTTTTTCCTCAACCCTCACTGCTCTGTAACCTTACCCAAGTCACTTTACCTCTCTGTGTCAACAATTTCTCACCTGTGCTATCCTCCTAAGAATAGACCCTATATGATAGAATTTGTGTCAGAGTTTAATGGCGTAATACACATTAAGCATTTAGAAACATAATAGGCACATAATATATTTAATAAATGTTATCTGTTTTAAGCTTTTTATGAATGTGATAAACAATGCACTGGTCGCATTGCACTTACATACATAGAGCACAATAGAGAATTTTGTAATGTAATTAAAGTTCTGAAGGCAGAGCAAAAGAGAACCCAGTTTAGATATTATAGGAATGGACCTATTATCAATCCAAGCCCCAGAGGCATAGCTCTCTCTGAGTGCCTTCAAATCCAGTCTCCTCATTCTAAAGATTAGAGATGTTCCCTTGTAATTTCAGATTTCTTTTCTTTGTTCTTTGTGCTTCAGACCTGATGCACACTATCTCTATGCCCTGGCCTAACCCTCCTGATACTGGAGATGGACATCTCTCCTAGTGTTTCTCTCGGAACTAAACCCCAAATCCTCCTTTCCTGTGACTATTTGTTTTCTAAAGTTCCAGATTCTTCTAAGATGTTCCTCAGTTCCAGGCTTCAGATTTGCCCCCACCACTTATCTCCTAACCCACCAAAAGCTTTTATGTAGATGCAGGAGAGGCGTCCCTCTGGTCACATGTTAGGAGTTCAAGGAGTTCAACAAACATTTGCTAAACACCTCCTCTGGTCTCCCCTGTAGGCTAGGCACTGTGAAATAAAACAAAATCCCCAGGAAAATTACAAATACGTTTGAAGGCACATTATATACATCTGATTCAAGTAGACAATCATGCAAAGTGATATGTACTACCAATTCCCCATATATATGACATAAATTCTGAATGCTACAGTGATTGAACTGGAGAATTTTTTCAGGGAGGAGCACATAAAAAAGAGCCATCTTAGATGACCTCATTAAACCTCTGAGAGGCCAATACTGGTGGACACACCACCATTAAGCTAAATCTCATGGCATTCATGAGCTATAGTAATCCACTGTAAAAGTCCCCTTCCTAGACTCTCTAGAATAGGCTAATAGATCAAGCCCCCCACCTCTTTCTCATGTGATCTGCAGACTGCTGTTGACTTAATGGTTCTGGAAAAATTAGGTGAGTAAGAATTCAGCCCTGTCATTCTCCAGGAATCTCATTTTATATTACAGGTTGGTAAATTCGAGTTTGTAAAGCTATGATAATCCCTAATAATAGCAGCCTCCAAAAAGCCACTTTCTTCCTGACGGGCTTTCAAGGTGTGGAACATCTCAATGGCTGGATCTCTATTCCCTTCTGCACCATCTACTTGACAGTTATCTTGGGGAACCTTACCATTCTCCATGTCATCCGTATTGATGCCACCCTCCATGAACCCATGTACTATTTCTTGGCCATGCTGGCCCTCACAGACTTGGGACTTTGCCTTTCCACACTGCCCACTGTGCTGGGCATCTTCTGGTTTGATGCCAGAGAGATTGGCATCCCTGCCTGCTTCACCCAGCTCTTCTTCATCCATACCTTATCTCTAGTGGAGTCATCAGTTCTATTGTCCATGTCCTTTGACCGCTATGTGGCTATTTGCAACCCACTGCGTTACTCCATGGTCCTGACACCTGAGCGTATTGTCAAGATGGGGCTAATTTCAGTGCTTAGAAGTGCCCTCCTCATCCTCCCCTTGCCTTTTCTCCTTAAGCGCTTCCAGTACTGCCGCTCCCATGTGCTGGCCCATGCCTATTGTCTGCACCTAGAGATCATGAAGCTAGCCTGCTCTAGCATCATTGTCAATCACATCTATGGGCTCTTTGTTGTGGCCTGCACAGTGGGCGTGGACTCCCTGCTCATCTTTCTCTCCTATGCCCTTATCCTTCGCACTGTGCTGAGTATTGCTTCCCACCAGGAGCAACTTCGAGCCCTCAACACCTGTGTCTCCCATATCTGTGCTGTGTTACTCTTCTATACCCCCATGATTGGCTTGTCTCTTGTGCATCGCTTTGGTGAACATCTTCCCCGCATCATACACCTCCTCATGTCTTATGTGTATCTGCTGGTACCACCCCTCATGAACCCCATTGTCTACAGCATCAAGACCAAGCAAATCCGTCAAAGCATCATTAAGAAGGTTGAGTTTGTAAAGTCACTTAGGTGTTTTCAGCAGGATTAAGTTAGAGGGAAGGGAAGAAGATTTGGGCATAAAGCCCACAGGCACATTTGGTTTCAACTATGCTGTGGCAAAACAATAAACTACTGAATATCAAGAAAAAGGTAATTACTGTGCAGCATACAGACATTGTGACCTGGAGAGAGTTAACTAACTCTCTGTTCTTCCATTTCTTCAATTGCAGAATGAGCATGGAAGTAATTATAATACCTTCTTTCCTCATTGGTATATTGTGAAGATTAAATGAGATAATTCATGTTAATCCCTAACTGACAAATATATAATTCTTGAAAAATATTAACTATTTAATATTATTTGAGAAAATCCAAAAGAGTACATATGTTTCATCTTTCAGTCCTCTTGGAAGTGGAATTTGACTGATGATTGATCTTTTAAACTTGTATTTTAATGTATTTTTGTTACTATATTATAATTATAATTTTTATTTGTTGACAACATATTTGCACATATCCATACCCATGCCCCAACCAATGCCTTTTCATGACAGTGCTTACAAAGCACATACCCACAAAATTAAAAAAAGAAGCAGAAGATGCCCTGGGAGTTTGAGGGAAGGTATCGAATTGAAACAATGAAAAAATATTCATGGATAATCCTCAAAAGAAATAACGGAGGTTGAGGGTTATCACCCACTTCCATCCAAGTAACTAGTCAAACAACTTGATTTCTTCCTTCACTATTACATATATTACAGGGGTAAACAGGTGGGAGAAAAGTGTGTGTTATTTTATATTTATTTGCAGATGTTTCTCTCATCTCTGTGTCTAGCAATATCAAACAAAGCATATGCGTGTGCACACACACTACTGTTATTCTTTCTGAGTGTGTTTTGACATTTCTGTGTGTGTATATTTGCCATACCATGGTTGTTTGTGTTGGTATATATTCCCACTGAGCCAGTTTGTATAAATTCATTGCTGTATATTAGTATGTATGTCCATATGCACAAGGAGTGAACTATAACTCTTTATGTATTCATGTAGGTAGACATGTCCTAATCTAAGGCTTTACCTGGGGTCATGGGAAGAGGAAAGTTTTGGCTCAGAAATTTCTCTTTCCGGTTACCTCGGCCTGACTCTAGATACCAAAAATGAAGTCACTGGAAGAAAAACACAAAGATAAAATATTTCACCATGAAGAAGAAGGAACTATAACTAGTAGTGCTATAAGAAATTTGACTACACGAAAATGATCAGTTTTATAACGTTGGTTTTCTCTGTGAAGAAGACACCAAGGAAGAGAACTATAAACACAATCACCTTAGCATAAATTTACATAGGCACATGTGGATATGAACACATACAAAGATATATTTACACAATGGCTCAAATATTGCAAATATGTAGATTCAGACAAATATACATCTTAATTGAATAACCAATTGTGAGAAGACACATACATTGAATAAAAATGCTTACATATTTTTACAAATGAAATCAAATAGATCTGTACATGCATGCTTTTGTGCCCCAAATTATAAACATCTTATACCTACACTTTTTCTTAGTGGAGAATTTCTGTACTGGATAAAGACACCAGCCTTTGGCCAGTGCATGAGCTGTATATCTCATTGACCTGCCATTCTCATTTATTTATTTTACTTAATGTATGTTTTACAACCTAGCCCATGTACCTATTCTTGTTCTCTTTTGGAAGAGCCAGTATGTCTCTGTCTTTGCCAGATTGAAGCCCCAAGCCAGGATCTTGGGCAACATGGATTGTACTAGAGGTTCCTATACTAGGTCAATATCATGAGTCTTGGAAGAATATCTTTCACAGAATTCAAAGAAGACAAGTACTCCATCCATTTGCCATAAAATTATAAAAGTCCTGTAAGCTGCTTCTATGCCTTCTGCTGTTTTTGTTTGTACCTTCTCTACCAACTTGTTACTCAGCTCCTAGAAGATTATTTAAAAATCAGGACAAAATCTAAATAGGTTATGTATGGTTTGACTTCAAAGATTAGCTTTCTCTAGATTCACAAAATTCAATAAATATTCACTTATCTCCACAATTCTATGTTTAAGGAAAGACTCAAAGATGAAGTCTGATATCTGTGAGTAATGACAGTAGTTGGATTTATTTACTACTACTTTTATTTTCTGGATTAATGCATATTTTTGAAATTATGGTAGACTATTACAGAAAAGATTACGTTTCTCATATTAAATATTGTATACAGGATCATCAAAATAAATAAGCCATAAATAGAGGTAAAATTTGAATCAACACGAAGGGATTTTCATAATGTAATTCTCCCCATTTGGGTCTGAGGAATAAACCCAAAAGTCCTTGTCAGAACTGCACACAGCACTGCCTGGAATCATGCTGAAGGCATTATGTTCAATCATTTTGTGCTCATTTTGTATTTAATGTGTCATCATCACTATTGTCATAAAGATCATAATTTCTGATAATACTCTGAGCACCTACTATATCTAGGGCCTCATACCAAAAATTTAAGGATTTCTTTCTGTGTCAAAAACATTGTTTATGGGAGGCCACTCCATCCTGAGGCACGTGAGATTGGGGAAGAGCCCAATCTCCAAATGTCAGTGATTAGAATGGGCCTTATGATGGAAGAAATCAGGCTGGAAGTCAGAGAAATAGTCATAGCTCAATCACAAGTGCACTGGGGCCGAGGTGATGTGGAAGAAAGCTGTAGTAAACAAAATGGCACAGAGGTTTATCTCTTTAGAGACATGTGAACGTGAGTTTTCTTAAAGTAAAGCATTTTCTGGGTAGAGAAGCCATAGGAGAAAGTGGTAGATAAATTAAGGCTAGAAAGAATATTGGAAAGAGAGAAAGGCAAACAGAAGGAAGATAGGGAGGAAGAGAGTAATAAAAGAGAAAGGCAAGGAGAGATGGAGGAAAGCAGCTATGTTCAGTCTAATGGCTTGTCTTATGTCCCCTCAGTGTAAAATGCACACATTAATATCTAACAGGGTGGTGACAAATATTAGTGGAAACAATAGCTACTGCTTGTTGACTACCTCCCATACACTAAGAATTTCATGGTGGTTGTGGTTAATCATTCCAATTACTCAGCAGAGTGGATTTTATTATCCCCATGTTACACTGGAGAAGAGTGATACTGAAAGACAGCAATTGACTAGAAGCAGGACTTGAAGACAAATCCAGGTTTCGTGTATTCTAAACCTGGGCCTGTTTTCAATGTACCCCCTCCCCCCGCTTTTAAGCTGTCATGTTCTATAAAATATGGTAAAGGACACACAACTGTACACATGTAGGCATGAATGAACCACTTTGTGCAAAGAGCTCTGTGCTTCTGAAACATACTCATGGACTCAGGGAGGCAGAAAACATGCCCCCACTCCCACTCACACAAGCAGTTACAGATGGCCTACCTCTGGTTCTACTAGATGTTCATATCGAGAAAGAGACTAAGTTGAGGCCTGGCAAGGATCTGAATGATGTTGAAACCAAAGAGAAGGCTTAAGTTTCCTAAGGGAGACCACAAAGAGCTCTTATAAAAAAGGTACCATAAAGACAGAAATGTAGGTAACTGTAAAACGTAATATCCTGTTCCCCACCTTTTTGTCCATCTCTGACCTAAGCCCTGCTCTTCACCCTAATGAAGAAATCACATGGTGGCATAGTGTGGTCTGCAAAGCCCTAAGAAGCCACACTCCAACCCTTCACATCTGTCTTTCAGGAATGCATTTTGAAATATAAATCTGAAATTTGAATTTTTTCTTTCAGGAAATTAAGAATATGGTAAAAAGAGAAAGAAGGCAGATTCCACTATAAAGAGTTTGCTCTCTCACAATACTGGGTAACCAATTTGCCAGATCTTCACCAAATGGGAACTAAGGGGAGTGAGTTTGTGGAACTATGTGGAGAGAGCAAGGGTGGTCAGATATGAGATATTGAATTCTAATGACAGAGCTCTGGAAGAGAGTAAGGCAAGAAAGGAAATCTAGGCATAGTGTCAAAGGCTCTGTGACCTCCTTCACCAGCTTGGTTAGCAAATATATATTGAGAACCAGTTTGATGCCAGGCACTGTCCTAGGCATCCATGAAATGAGGAGAATTCATTGTCTGCAAATTTCATGGTGCTTCCGGGAATATCAAATGTTGTAGATCTGGAAGTGCTGGGTAAGTGAGAGTACATGGGTTACACATTAAAATATTACTACATATTATTCCCAAACTTTAAAAATGTGTTACTTTTATTTTCATTAAAATCATAAGAATAAGAGTTTATTTGAAAAATAAAAAATAATAAAATCCATTGTTGAAACGTTATATTTTCATCAAATCTATTCCTTTTTACAAGAATTAATTTAATTTCATATTTAAGTTCTTTTAAAGACAGAGAGAGAGGAGAGAGTTAGAAAAAGAGAAGAGAGGAGAGAGAGAAATAGTAAGAGATTAGGGAGGGGGAAGAGAGAGAAAATTGCATACAACGTTTAACATGTATATGTTGAGTAAGTTAACACCTGAAGGAACCAATGAATAAATAAATGAGTACAGTCTTATTTTTCTAGCTAAGATTTTTCCTGGAGAATAGAGATTATTTATCTCCATTTTATGTGCCACTCTACATTCTTGTCTCATTCCTACAACATCATTTTATTATATGCAAATTAATAATTTGTTATAAAATATTTGTTCAGCAGGTGAATAAATGTGTGACGGGATGTATGGATAAACAGGTGGTATGGACATTAAAGAGGTGATTAAGTTAAAATGAGGCGAGCGGGGTGGGCCCTAATCCAATATAACTGGTATGCTTGTAAGAAGGGTAAATTTGGATGCCCAAAGAGAAAACAAGAGTGCACACACACTGAAGAAAGGGATTGTGAGGACACAGTGAGATGGTGGCCATCTGTAAACCATGGAGAGAGGCCTCAGGAGAAACCCAACCTGTCGACAATTTAATCTTAGATTATTCTGGCCTTTAGGATGATGAAAAAATAAATTTCTGCTGTTAAGCTACCCAGTTCATGGTATTTTGTTATGACAGCTCCAGCAAATTAATACAAGTAACTGTGTTTTGAAACAAATCCCAGGCTAAAAGTGAAGAGGTACATTAATTACAGAGGGAATAAAAAATTATGGAATCAGAGTTGAAAACAAATCATAAGGACAAGGATATATGAAAATTACTAAACCTTTGTGGTTGTCACAAATGTCAAAGTTTCTGATTCTGTACTGCAGAGGTGCAGCCCAGAAATCTGCATTTTAACAAGCATCACAAGAGATTTTGACCTAGGTCATCTGGGGACTGTAATTTGAAAAACACTGTTTGTAACACTTAAATGTATAACATGCTCAACCAAGTATTACTGGAATGTGGCCAGAAGAGGAAACCTGCCACATTCTAAGAGATTAGGACAATGAATTAAAATGACCTCTTATGAATGGTTTGGGGACTCTGGGAAATCCCTTAATATTTATATCTTATACTCCCAGGAAAGATGCAATAAGCTGGATACTAATTATCTAGGCAATGAGAACACTGAAATGCTTCTCCGTATCTCTAAAATCTTTTCTCCATCAGCTCTCCCAGGGCCTAAAAATGAATGATTAACTCTTCATATCCTTGTATTAACATACAAAACCTCCTTTTTAGCTTTAACTACCTTTTGCGTGAGCTCACCCACTAGGGCATAAGAATTGACTAGTTTCTTCAATTAGCTCTTTGACATCTAGAAACAAAGGGCTGAGTTTGGGCAGATCAGAGAGGAAGAGGAGATGGAGTTCTTGAGCGCAGATGGGGCAGGAGAATACGGGGTTACCTGGGGCACCAAGAATAACCATCAACTCCATCACTGTGTCTCCAAGATCCTGGCCTGACTTCCTTTATCCCCTTGGTGATGGGAAAAACATTAAATTTAAAAAACCCTTTTTCTTGCTGATTTTCTTAAGTTCTATTTAGATTCTAGTTATTAGCCTTTTGTTGGATGTATAGCATGCAAATATTTTCTCCCATTCTGTAGGTTGTCTGTTTGCTCTGATAATACTTTCCTTGGCTGTGCAGAACCTTTTTAATTTGATCAGATCCCATTTATTTATTTTTGTTGTTGCTGTGATCGCCTTTGGGGTCTTCTTCATAAATTCTTTCCCTAGGCCAATGACTATAAGAGTTTTTCCAACATTTTTTCCAGAATTCTTATGATTTCATGCCTTAGGTTTAAGTCTGTTATCCATAGTGACCATCAATACATGAGTGGATTAATAAAATGTGATATATGTATACCATGGAGTATTACTCAGCCACAAAAAGCAATGGTGAACTAACTAACATCTCTCATATTATCCTTGATGGAGCTGGAGCCTATTCTTCATAGCGAAGTATCACAAGAATGGAAAAACAAGAACCAAATGTGCTCACCATCAAATTGGTACTAATTGATCAACACTTATGTGCACATATGGAAGTAACATTCACTGGCTGTCGGGCAGGTGGGAGGGAGAAGAGGGGATGAGTACATTCACACCTAATGGGTACAGTATGTACTTTCTGGGGGATGGACACACTGTAGCTCTGACTCTGGCAGTGCAAAGGCAATATACATTACCTAAACGTTTGTACCCCTGTAATATTCTGCAATAAAAAATAAAAATCCCTTTTAAATTCACATATGGTTATATATACCTAACATGCACACTATTGCATTCAATGTGCATAAACTGGAGTTATGCTGTATCACACATAAAACATTGTCAACAACACCCACTCTGCTTTCCTGAAGTTGTGGGGTTTATTCAAAACTTTCATCATATCCTTCAGCAGTAGCTACAAGTGCATGATGTCCTCTGGGCTTCCCATCTAGGCATCTCATAAAACCACTCTCCTCTTGTCTTTTTCCCTTATCCCCAAGGTATGAGGTAATGAGGTCCAGGGAGCCAGTCCTGGTAGGGACTTGATTAAAAATCCTTGAAGTGGTCTCAATAGGCAGTTGCATAAAAATCAGGGATTTAAACCTCCATCTTCCAGTCTCTCCGTACTTCCCACAGCCTCTAGTTTTTAGTTGTGGTATGTGATGAATCAATATAGGAGGCAGGTGTTTGGTGCTGAGTGTGGAGCCAAGAAGAGATCACAGGAGGCTCAGCCTGAGCTTTGGAGAGAGAGGTGAGAGAAGGGACTTTGGTCACAGAAAGGCTGTAGAGGGTTCCTGCTAAAGATGGCAACTGCCGAAGTAAGATCTTTCTGGCTTCATGGGATCCCAGGTCTGATCTTAGCACTAGCTCAGAAAGCAGACAGCAGCTTTCTCTCCATTCACTCCCTTGGTTCCCTGACTAGAGAGTTGCCTCCTGTATGGTAACAGCAGGAATATTGATGAGACCCAGAGAGACAAGCAAGTTAGGCGTGCAGGCAAGAGATGAGCTCAGTTATTAAGGGTTTATCTACCTCTTAGTCTCAGACACAGGTAGTTGAATCAGGAGGTATTTCTAAGAAGCAAAGAGATAGATGGATACGAATTAATCTGACCCTCTGGGAGGAAAATTTTTCTGTGAAATAAAAGGACATTTCCCTGAGTGATCACAGAATATAAATAACAGAATCAGAATAGCCATTGAACTTGCTTAAATCCCTGCAGGAAGTAGTCTCCAAGCAAAGCAACTTGGAGCAGAAAGGCCATGGTTTAAATCTGTCCCCCATCTCAGCCTACTCTGGACAACTGCTTTACTACTAGTCAGGAATAATGAAGTCCTCACCAAACCTGATAATGCATAATCTGATGATCTTTATTAAGAAGCACATACTACTAAAATCTCTCTGTCCATGAGGCTAAAGATGATCTCTCCCAAGCAGGTATCAACTGGCTTAATTATTCTGGATTTCCTTTTATTTCCAGGTTCTCTCCTCCAACCTGTTCTCATCATTCTTTCTCTGATTCTTACTCTGCCCTTCCCCTGACCATGTGAAGCACAAATTCCAATCCCAAAGAGAGTTTGTCTTGAGCTTATGGCAAATAGAGGTGAGAAAGAGACTTTTGATATTTCTCCATATATTTTGTCATTTAACCTCCACCCGTTTCAGGATGCCTTAATTTAAACAGTTGTCTGGATTTGTTAACCTTAATTTTTCCAAATTTTTAGTATGTGCTTTGGAGCTCCAGTGATCTAAGTTTGAATTCCAGTTCCAGCACTGATTGGCTGTATGACTTTAGGCACATGATCAAATTCTCTAAGTTTCTCTTTTCTCATTTTCAAATTAAGGGAATAATACTAACTCACAAAGTTTTTCTAAAGTCTACATGTAATTATTTTTGCAATGTTCCTGATACAGAGCCTGGCAAAATAGTAGATGCCCTTCGGGAATTATATTTCTTTCTTCTTCACTACCCTACTTCATTTTAATGTCAAAAATATTTTCTGCCGTAGGTTATATGATATATTAGGTTTTATATTAGTTATATATTAGATTATTTCCATCTTATAAGTTATATTGTTAACCACCATGTAGCTTGTCTATCTCTGACAGGTAAGTTTATCACAGCTCTTCTGAATTCACTTTGGTATGTAACGTGGTAAGCACTAATCACAGCTACGGTAGAAGCTGAGGAGCACAGCACGAGCACCAATCTGACCTTCAGATGGACAGTGAGTTAATGACACTGGCTATTAATGTCACTGGTATTCAAAGTGACAGAGAAAATGTCTGCGTATTATGTTTATGCATATTTCTCCAATCCACTTATTTATTAATTTAGCTAAAGAGTCAGCACTGTTTTTGAAGACCTATTCAGCTAGCTGCTGCTAATCGATGCTAAATTATTCTCTGTGTGGGAAGAAAGTGTAACAGTTGTTTAGAGCCCAAAATCTAGAGAAAAGTCAGATGTTGGTCATTTACTATTTCTCTTATTTTAGACATGTTAATCACTTCTTTGAAGCTTCCGTTTCCTCATGCTATCAATAGAACATTATTCACAGAGATTTTTTAAGGAGATAAAACGTCAAGTTATTGATAGCTGACTAAGAAAAATTTAACTCTTACTTATGCAAGGAAAAAATTCTGAGCAACTGCTATAAACCAGAGCATATTCTAAGCACTGACTTTATAGAAGTAAACAAAGAAAAACTCCTACCCTTTTTGAGCTCATGTTCTGGTGGTATTATTAATTGAGAATGGAAATATTATTGCTCTGCACCTCAGGAGACCTAAATTGGCATATGAAACTCTGCCAAGTGACTACACTCTCCTGAGCCTTCATTTCTTCATCTGTAGAAGAATGGGTCCTCCCAGCATCCCTGCCCTGTGTTCTGTGGACTCTCCTGGACTCAGCCTTGTAATTGGGGAGGTGGCCAGGTGTGGTAGTGCTTCAGCCCCTCCTGCTAGCTAGGTCCTGTTACCAAGGTCCACAGTAGTTGGATTTCTAGACTTCTGGAGAATGCCAATTACTGACTGACAGGAGGATCAGGGCTTTGCCTTCTTACTCTGGCAGTCAGGAATAGCTTCACAGACATTCACAGTTCTCCAGTTCTCTCTGGAATGCTGTGACCTGAGCAGCATTTATGAACTATCTGGACAAGGCTAAGCTTCTATGCCAGGAAAACGAGAAGAGATGGTTAGTGAAGGTTGGTCTGTGTCTAGCATTAGGGCTCTCATTGACCTGGCTAGGTTAAACAAAAACAAAAAAGAGAAAGAAAGAAAAATAAATTAAAAAAATAACAAAGAAATCAATGTAAGATAAGGTGAAAAAAAGATGAAAAAAACAAGGTTGGAACATTAGTGAGAGGCCTGGAAGGACATAGTCACGTGAGGATTGTTTAATGAAAGCTCTATTCATTAAGGGGTAGGCAAAGTTAAGTATGGCCAATGGGAACAGTGAAAGTATTCTCACTTCTTAGTCTGAGGAGCAAAGAGAGCAATTACTGCAGCTCAAGAAGGTGTGCTGCTGTAGAAGAAAGGTCCCCAACAATAGCTGTGGCCTTCAGTGGTGGAACACAGCCACTGGCAACCCCCAGTGCCATGGAGAAAGAGCCTGAACTCTCTCCCCCATACTCCTATCAATCTTTGGTGCTTCCCATTGGCTGAGCCTACTAAAAAGTCCAGAGGCCAAGAAGAAGAACTGGTTGATACAGAGGTCCAGACAGAGCAAAAAGCATGGAAGAGCTCATGTAGAATATCCAGCTCACCCAGTGTGGCTCTTACAAGTTACATAGCAGTCACTTCAAAATTTCATGTCTTTGTTTCTTATTAAAACTTTGAGACTAAAAATATTTCCCTCAAAAAGATGTTGAGAGGAAGCCAGGGACCAGAGTGAAACCACCGCTGAAAGGAGCTGTGCAATTTTAGGTCTATTTGATTCTAATTTTTTTTTCTCTTTAATTTCTGCCAGGTGTAATCACTCTCATTTCCTCAATTCATTTCAGGACTTTGGAGAGAACTCAACTTCCCCCTTGTTTCCACACACAATGACACTGGGATCCCTGGGAAACAGCAGCAGCATCTCCTCTACCTTCCTGTTGAGTGGCATTCCTGGGCTGGAGTACATGCACGTCTGGATCTCCATCCCACTGAGCTTCATGTACCTGGTTTCCATCCTGGGCAACTGCACAATTCTTTTTATCATTAAAACAGAGCCTTCGCTCCATGAACCTATGTACCTGTTCCTGTCCATGTTGGCTCTGACTGACCTGGGTCTGTCCCTGTGCACCCTCCCTACAGTGCTGGGCATCTTTTTGGTTGGGGCACGGGAGATTAGTCATGATGCCTGTTTTGCTCAGCTCTTTTTCATTCACTGTTTGTCCTTCCTAGAGTCCTCTGTGCTACTGTCTATGGCCTTTGACCGCTTTGTGGCCATCTGCCGCCCCTTGCACTACGCTTCCATTCTCACCAATGCTGCCATTGGCAGGATTGGTCTCGCCTCTCTGGGCCGTAGTGTAGCACTCATTTTCCCATTGCCTTTCATGCTCAAAAGATTCCCCTACTGTGGCTCCCCAGTCCTCTCACATTCCTATTGTCTCCACCAAGAAGTGATGAAATTGGCCTGTGCAGACATCAAGGCCAACAGTGTCTATGGCATGTTTGTCATCGTTTCCACAGTGGGTACAGACTCGCTACTCATCCTCTTCTCTTACACCCTGATCCTGCATACTGTACTGTCCATTGCCTCCAGGGCTGAGAGACTGAAAGCTCTTAACACATGTGTTTCTCACATCTGTGCTGTGCTTCTCTTCTACACTCCTATGATTAGCTTGTCTGTTATCCACCGCTTTGGAAAGCAGGTGCCCCACCTGGTCCAGGTGTTCATGGGTTTCGTGTATCTTCTCTTTCCTCCCCTGATGAACCCTATTGTCTATAGCGTGAAGACAAAACAGATCCGAGATCGGGTGATCCATGCCTTTTGTTACTAACTGGGTCTAATATTGGAGGCACTATCATCTTAAATGCGCCCACACTTGTTCATCCTTTATAATATATAATGAGCATGAAATAGAGGAGACATTTATTTACTAACAAACATATATGGGGATGAACAACAGATCACAGCCCTCACAGAACTCTCACTCTGGTCTGGCAGGGGTTGGGGGAATATAAATACAATGTAGTATAATGTGGCAAATTGTATTTTCCAAAAATGGCCACAGAAATAATTCTAATCTCACATTTTCTTCCAGAAACTTGCCACTCCTGAAGAGGTGGTGTCTATTTCTTCTCCCCTTGCAACTGAGTAGGACTTTGTAAATGCCTCCTGAATTGAATACTGTGGAGATGACCATGTGAGACTTTTAAGGCTTGGTCATAAAAGGTGATCAGTTTTGTGCTGCTTCTTTTTTTCTCTCTTTATCCCATCTCCAATCTTTCTCTACTTCTCTCTGTCTCACTCTATACTTGCTTGTGGAATCCAGCCCCAAATCTAAGAGTTACCTCAGACCACATAGTGTGGCCACATGCAGGTGTTCTTTCCAATAGTCTCAGGTAAGGCCTCAGCCTTAGCTGAGTTAACATCAACCACCATTGAGTGAGTCATCCATCAGATTATTCCAGTCCCCACCCTTCCAGGCTCTCCAGCTAGGGCCCAGTGAAGCAGACAATCAAGCATTCTCTAAATTCAGTCCAAACTGCAGGTTTATAAAGAATAAATAAATATTCCAAGACACTAAAGTTTTGGATAATTTGTTATACAACCATATAATTGTATTGCTTAAAGAATAAAAAGGTTAATACAAGAGAAGAAAAGAGCTATCTTCCCCCTCATGGGAGGAAGAGAGTATCTAAAAAGTTTCCCTGAGTTGACACAGTAGCTAACCTTAAGAGACATGTAGGAATGAGGCAACTAACAACTATAAGAGGGAGGATGCAAAATATGTTCCAGTCCAAAAGAATAACATGTGCAAAGCTTAGGCAGAAGTGATAAAGAGTAAAATATATTCAGGGAAGCATCTGAGGTGTTGTTTTTGTTTTCCTTGTTCCCTAGCATGTTAGGGAAGGTTTAAAGATATTGGGAGGTAAATGGAAAGGGATTAAGGGACTGACCATATCAGAAAGATCATAAGCCAATGAACCAAGAAGAAAGTTTGTTATATCCTCTTACATGCACATTACAATTGTGCATCCACAACCCTCCAGATAAGGTTATCTTTTTGTTGTCAAAACCACAGGTGGTTTCAGTCTAGGTCCAATTGCTTATTGCACAAAGACCCAATTATTGAGAAAATGAGGATGGATGAAAGGAATTTTTAAGGAATGTTTGGCTTTAATTTTGGAATTTTTAAGAAAGAAAGGAATTTTTCACGTCTTAGGTTTAAGTCCATTGTGAATTAATTTTTGTGAGTGGTGAGAGGTGCAGATCCTGTTTTAGTCTTCTACATGTGGCTATCCAATTTTCCCAGCACCATTTATTGAACAGGGATTCTTTTCCCCAGTGTATATTTTTGCTTGCTTTGTCAAAGATCACATTACAATATGAGGATGGTTCTATATCTGGGTTCTCTGTTCTGACCTATTGGTCTATGTCTCTGTTCTTGTACCAGTACCATGCTGTATTGGTTACCATAGCCTTGTACTATAGCTTGATGCCTCCCCATTTGTTCTTTTTGCTTAAGGTTGCTTTGGCTATTTGGGGTCTTTTCTGGTTCCACATGCAGCACAGACCCAGAAGCCAGAAACAAAAAAGAAATGACTTTAATAAACTCAATCAGAAATTTTTTTTAAAAGTATATTACAACTGATACCATGGAAATATAAAATAACATTTCTGAATACTATAAAAATCTCCATGCACACAAACTTGAAAACGTTAATGAAATGGACAAATTCTTGACAACACACAACCTCCCTAGGCTCAATCAGGAAGAAACAGAACTCCTGAACAGACCAATCTCAAGTAACGAAATTGAAGCAGCAGTAGAAATATCCCAACAAAACAAAGAAATTCCTGGACCAGATGGTTTCACAGCCAAATTTTATGAGACCTACAAAGCAGAACTGGTGCCTATACTGCAGAACTTATTTCATAACATAGAGAAGGAAGGAATCTTCCCCAACTCATTCCACAAAGCCAATATCACCTTGATACCAAAGGCAAGAAATAACACAACAACAACAACAACAAAGAAAACTACAGGCCAATATCCCTTATGAATATAGATGCAAAAATTCTCAGTAAAATTCTAGCAAATCAAATTCATCTGCACATCAAAAAATAATAATAATAATAATTCTCCATGATCACGCGGGCTTCCTCCCAAGGATGCAAGAATGGTTCAACATACACAAATCTATATGTGATTCACTACATAAATAGAAGCAAAAACAAAGACCATATGATCCTCTCAATAGATGCAAAAAAACCATTGAACAAAATTCAGCACGCTTTTATGATAAGAACTCTTAACAAAATAGGCATAGTTGGAACATACCTCAATATTATAAAAGCCATATATGACAAACCCACTGCCAGCATCTTAATGAACAGGGAAAAATTGAAAGCATTCCCACTTAGAACTGCAACCGGACAAGGTTGCCCACTGTCACTACTTCCGTTCAACATGATGCTGGAAGATCTAGCCAGAGCAATCCAGCAAGAGAAGGAAATCAAAGGTATCCAAATGGGGAAAGAGGAGGTCAAATTATTGCTCTTTGATGATGATATGATCTTATAACTAGAAAACCCCAAAATTATGCCAAGAGACTTCTGAAATTGATAAATAAATTCAGCAGAGTCTCACGTTAGAAAACCAATGTATACAAATCAGTAGCATTCATATGCACCAACAATAGTCAAGCTGAGAAACAAATCAAAGACTCAATACCTTTCACAATAGCAACAAAGAAAATAAAATAACTAGAAATATATTTAACCAAGGATGTGAAAGACCTCTACAGGGAGAATTTTGAAACACTGAGAGAAGAAATCACAGAGGATTTAAACAAATGGAAAAATGTAACATGCTCATGGATCAGCAGAATCTACATTGTTAAAATATGTATACTACCCAAAGTGATTTACAGATTCAATGCAATCCCCATTAAGATACCAACATCATTTTTTGCATATCTAGTGATTGGATACAGACCACTGTGCAAAAGAATAAGCCTAGAAATCTAACTTTGGGTGGTGGAGGATATGAGATAATATAGGAGGTGGACTTTGGCTACTTGCCTGAGCCTTGAGCCAAAGCTTACATCAGTTTACAATACTGAACAAAAGTTTTGAGAATGATTAACACCCAGTTTCAATAGAAGGTAGTTCTACTTTATTTACCAGGACTTGGCAACCACTGGAGCAAGGTTCCACATGCACCAGTCAAAGCCAGCACAAACTGGTTACTACCAAGACAAAGCACAGGGCACACTATAGCAGTGGGTCCAGGTTCAAGACTGTGCCATATCATAACAGCTTATGTTGTATGTGGATTATGTGCTTAATTTGGGGGCTCCTACTCTGAAGCAATGCAATCATGTGAGCTCCCAGCAACTATCCAACCTGGATTCAGGGCCTAAGAGGATTGGGGACTTTCCTACAGCAAGGACTGCTGGCATCTATGGTGGAAGTGGAGACTGCTCAGGGTCTCCAGCTTACCTTTTCCCCATAAGAAGTCCCCTCTGAATCCAAGCTGAAGGGAAGTCAGGCAAGAGAGACAATGTGAAGAGGCAGGGTGCCTCCCTCTGCTCACCATGGTGCTATCCTGGGCTTTTGGGCACCCCAGGGATTTTGCTGCTTACCTGATGCTCTCCAGCCTACTTCCTCAGTCACCCCAGTCAAAATATAGTTGTTTATAGTCACATATAGTAGAAATGCATTTGTTCTGGTCTCTTTTGTGGGGAAGATGAGTACCAGGCAACTCTAGCTGGCCCTCTCACTAACATCACTTTAATTGTCTGAGCTATAAATTTTGGACGAGAGTAATATCTACTTCAGATCATTGTTATCAGGATTAAGTGAGACACTGTATGAAAGATATTTGGTAAAAATAATGATCAAATAATACATTGCCAATTAAGTGTGTGCAATATATTTGTCCCTATGTGGATTACCTTATGTCTCCAGATCACAAAATTGATCCATCCAAGTTTTGCTTCCTTCTACCAATCTTACCACCAAATTAAAAGAGGATTAAATCCCAATGCCTCTCTTACACCATTGTAAATGGCTTCAATTCTTTGAGCTACCATATCCAGGACCAATCCTACGATGCTTTCATTTGGGGGAGACCTAGGAAAGAGGTTTACGTCTTGTACTTTCTCTGACCCCATAAAGTTCTTCTTCTTTCTTCCCACTGCTCTTTTACTTTTTACTCATTGGATTTTTGTCTCAAGATTTTCTTAAGCTTATAATATCTATTTAAATGGGCTGTCACTAAGAGTCAAAGTAGATGAGTTTATGGAAACTTTCTCTTCTCCACTTTTTTTTTTTTTAACAATTTCAGTTACTATTTATTGTGTGACCTTGAGCAAGTCACTGCATTTTTTTTGGCTCTGGTGCTTGGTGCAAAATCAGGGTCTTGCAATTAATGAATTGTATAGCTTTTTCTTTCTTGCAGGAGTCTTTTGTTCTTTGGTTCTTGTCTGTTTATTCTGGTCTGGGTTCTAATCATGCCTAAAGAAAAACAGGTCCAGCTGAAAGCAGGTCACAGGCCTAAAATAAGGCAGAAAAAAGTGCATCACTAAGATTGTAAGGATTCTTTAGGCCATGGGCTTTGTTCCATAGCCCAAGTATAGTAGGAGAGGATGACAGTGTTTTAAGCAAGTGGGTAACTTAGCCTGTTTTACTTTTACTAAAGATCTCTCTGGCTGCAAAGTGGAGAACAGATAGGAGGGTGAGACTGAAGAAAGCAAGCAAATTAGAGGGTTGTAGAAAAAGTTCTAACATGGAAAAATGGTGATTTGGACAAGAATTATGGCAGAACAGTTGGAGAGAACAGGAAAATTTTGATATACAGTTGGGAGAAAAACTTCTGTAGGACTTTGTGAAACCCTGCATGTGAAAATTAAACTGAGATAGTGAACACTAGCACAAAAATAGACTGAAATGAGGAGAAGTAATAGAGCAAGTAAGTTCTCTGGTCTTTAGAAGTTACACAGAAACATTTTGGCACACACTATGTGATTGTAGCAAAAGGAAAGAAGCTGCCTGAAAGAGTGATAATGTGTCATAATTTGAGGTAATTGACATGGTGTATTCAGGGCTCAGTCCACAAGGGATGCTCAAGATTTTGAGCATAGGAAATGAGTAGTTGTTTCATTCAATGGTTTTCACTCATGCATTTATAAATTGATCGACAAATATTTATTCCTTGTCCAAATATGTGCTACACACTAAAAGTTTAAAGCTAAATAATATGTGCAGACATACACATCTCATGGAGTTCACAATTTGGCAGAGACAAACAACCTTTGAAATAAAGGCTGACAATTATTATAAATTATGGTGTAGAAATCAGTGTATCATGAAAGGGAACACAATCAAGGTACAAATCTGTTATACTTGGAATGAGAAGGTGTCTGCACAGTTTAATACAGTAAGTATATTTAGGCTGGGTCCTGCTAGAGAGATAAATGGGAGAAAGAGAAGTTGAGGAAGTGCATTTGTGGTAGGCAGAATTCAATTGCTCCCAATCATTTCAATGTCCTAATCCCTGAAACCTGTGAATATATTACCTTACTTGGCAAAAGATACTTTGCAAACAGGATTAAAGTTAAAGACCTGACATAGGGAGATTATCCTGGATTTTCCAGGTGGGCCCAATATAATTATATGAATCCTTAAAAGCAGAGAGCCTTTCCCAGCCATGGGCAAGAGATGTTATGGAAGAAAGTCACAGGGAGATGCAATATTGCTAGCTTTGAAGATGGAGGAAGACATTTATGAGCCAAGAATTGTAGGTTACCTCTGGAAGCTGGAGAAAGCAAGGAAACAAATTCTCCTCCAGTTCCTTCAGAAACAAACACAGGCTTCCACCTTGATTTTAGGCCAGTGAGAACTATGTCAGAACTCTAGCCTACAGAACTGTGAGATAATAAAATTTGTATTGCTTTAAACCACTAAGTTTATGATAATTTGTTGGGCAGCAGTAGAAAACGTATACAGCATTCTTGACAGAAAACACACCAAAAGCAAAAGTTAAGGTGTACGTAACAACATGATGTTTTTGTATTACTCTGTTGAGGAGTAAAGCAGAGAACTTTAACAGAGAAAGCAGTAGAGACAAGTAGGCCTTGAAGAATGGAAAGCCTTTGCGCATAGGTAGAGCCTTGCAATTATCTTGGAAATTATTGCACAGCTATTGAAGGATTTTAAGTGTGGTTAAATTTACATTTTAGAAACATCTTTCAAGTAGCTAATCTGAATGTACAGGATGGTTGGAGAATTCAGGAGAAGTTTTAAATCTGAACTAAGATAACAGCAGTGAGAATCAATGGATAACAAAGTATATTAGAGATACCTTAATAAGGGAGGATCCTCACAGTTTAATGACAAAACCTTGGTTAAAATATATGCTTAATTCCATATCTGCATCTGAGTATTATTGTCTTGCAAAAAAGACTAATGCTACTTTCCTAGTCACAACAGATAAGTTACATGTCAGTCTCCTGTTTCAAACTCTATAGGATGTCTGTCTTTGCATACTTAGTCACCTGTGCCAAATCCTCTCAAGATAAAATTGATCCTCTTCAACTGGAGGTGAAAAAAATAAAAAGATAAAATTGAACCCATTATTCAAACCTCCAGTCCCTTTTAAAATTTTCTCCTTTTCTATTTGTAACAACTCAATCATTTGATTTTTTTCTCTAAAATATGTCACCTGTACATGAGAAAAAGTTTAAAATATAAATTTTAGTGAAAATATGGTATAAAATTCTGTGTACTGCAAGAGTCCAATTTTTAAAAACATCCTAGGGCTGAATTTTTTTTAAAGCACAGGAAAAAGACAAAATCGCAGAAAAGACTAAACAGCAAAAATCACAGAGTTTAAAATTATTTCTCAATAAAATTTGTCAATTTCCTATAACATATATGTTGATTACAACAAAAACTAAATGTTTTGTTTCTCTCTGTGCCCATCCGGAGAGTCATCACTTCACAGCAGGATTGTTGTGCTATCTCTGGTTAATCTGCCTTCCCCATCTCTCCCAAATTAAATCCATCTTGCTCATGCTTTCATACACACTGCTCTTAAAATTAGATTTATTATGTTAGGAATATGTTTAGAAACTAATCTGGCTTTCCAGTACCTCCTAAATTTAGACTTCAGAAGCCTCTTCTAGGTACTCGAAAATCTGGTTCACTCATTTTATCTAAAACTGTCACTCAATATTTGCCCAATTACAGTCTGCATTCCAACCAGACTAACATCCTCCATATCTGCTATCTGCTCTACTGTTTTACGTTTCCTTGACAGTATAGAGATTATACTACATATATATATATATGTAATAAAGGCTAATTGAATAATATTAATCTACCCAAATCTTATCCATTCTTTAAGAGCTAATTCAAATTCAACTGTTTTATCACATGTTTACTTTCAATTTTTCTTAAAATGTTACTTAAACATCTATGAATCAATCATATCATATATCCACTGATTATTTTTTCTATCCTGTTTAAATTATATTCCCAACTTTATTATAAATTCTGCACTGCATAGCTTTTCATTCCCTTCTTCCAGTCATCCATGAGATAGTGACCACCATAGCATTAAACATATATCAAGTGCCAAGAATTACTTACTGGTTGATAATTTATTTCCTAGTTATTCAAGTTCTTATCTCCTACATGTGTTAAGCAACTTCCCTAAAATCTTCTCCTGGATTTGTCGAGTCTTTATACAGTACACAATGGGGTTCATCAGAGGTGGCACCAGCAAGAACATATCTGCAATGAGGATTACCACAAGGGGGCTTTTGTGCTTGGCAAAGCGATGCATGGCAGCCAGGGTGATGATGGGCACATAGAAGATGAGCACAGCACAGATGTGGGAGACGCAGGTATTTGGGGCCGTGAGCCTCTCTGCCAGAGACGCAATGCCGAGTACCGTCTTCAAGATCAGCACATAAGACAAAACAATCACTGCCAAGTCCAGCATAGTACAGAGAGCAACAAAGAAACCATAGATGACATTAATCTTGTTGTCAGAGCAGGCCAGCTTCATGGTATCCTGATGAAGACAGTATGAGTGAGAAAGAAGATTCTTTTGACAATATTTTAATCTCCTTAGAATAAAGGGGAATGGAAGCACTAAGAGAATGCTCCTAATGGCTAAGGTTAGTCCCATTTTAGCAACCCTGTTGCTAGTAAGGATAGAACTATATCTTAGGGGATTGTGAATGGCAAGAAAGCGATCCAAAGACATAATTAGCAGCACTGAGGATTCCATGACAGTGAATCCATGGATGAAGAATTCTTGAGCAAAGCAGGCATTGGGTGAAATTTCCATGGCATTGAACAAGAAGATCCTCAGCATTGTAGGAAGGGAGGAGAGGGACAGACCCATATCAGAGACAGCCAACATGGCAAGGAAATAATACATTGGCTTATGAAGCGAGGGCTCTGTCTTTATGATAAAGAGGATGGTGCAGTTGCCCATGATGGCAACCAGGTACATGAGGCAAATGGGGATGGAGATCCAAACGTGGGCATGTTCCAGTCCCGGGATCCCAATCAGAAGAATTGGGATTCCATCATGGGTGGAAATATGAGCTCTTTAGTCAGATCTGAAACCACATAAACAAAAAGCAGACATACTTTTGGATAAAACTCAGTTCTATTGGAATAAGGAGTTCATTTATATACTGTGCTCAAAAGCATATTTGGCAAGTTAATCAACTATAGTCTTCAAAATTTACCATAAGTCCTTAAACATGTTCATGTTCTCCCACGTGGAAAATTTGCTTCTAACCATTTATCCTAAGTTAGTGACTTTTTAGCCTTTTTAACAAAATAATACATTAAACCAAATAGAATAATATCAAAGTGGAGCTGCTTTTATCAAATCAGTAATAAGACACCTAGAATCGTTTCCATTGCTTTTCTGTGCAATCTTTTGTACTGTTTTCATGGGACCCTATCTGTGCAACTCCACTCCCACCATGCACACTGACTGCTAAATGCTAAAAGGCATAGATAGAGTTTTATTTATCTTCATGTATCTGTCATCAACATGACACATGAAAGACTCTCAGAAAATATGTAAAGAATGAATGTGAACTGATGAAACATAAGACATGTAGAATCATTTCTTAGCACTTTCTCCCTGTTTTTCTCTGGCATCAAATAACGAATATTGATGCACATTCCTGTCATTCATATTATCACTGGTAAACTCATTCTTATACACAGTATGCATTTGGATATGGATAAACTTCAGAAAAAAGTAGCACAACAGAGCTGTTTGTTCAGAAATATTGACATGATATTTGGTATCTGAAATCATGAGAGTAAATGAAATCATACTGGAAAAATGTACAAATTACGAAATTTAAATCTCATAGAACCCTGAAGCGCAGCAAGATTGTTGAGAGGATGTTGCAAAGGAATATCCAGAGAGGTAGGATGTGGTAGGTTCCAAAAAAAGAAAATGTTTCAAGGATAGTTCTCAGATCAAACATTGCCGAATCACTTAGAATTTTTATTCTTTAACATAAAAAAAATCAGTCCTCAGGCTAATGCACAAACATGTGAGCATGTATCCCACCTTGGCAGTTTACCCTGTGTGAATCTTGTCATCCTGCTTAAGCCACCAAGCAGATGTTTTCTCTTTTGTTAGTTGTTGTAAATAACAGTACCCACTTCAGGGTTGCTTTTGACCGTTTGATATAGTCTCCAAAATAGTGAAGATAATCAGTAAATACAAACTGCTAACAATCATTTCAACAAAATTCCCCTAGCCATTCCTTCCAGACATCAACTGCTAGACTGGCCAAAGATGAATATTTTTATTTTTTAAATTGACAATAAAACTTATTTTTATTTGTCATATTAAATAAATGGGACTGTATTGATATTTGGGTATTAAAAGTACCCTGATATTTAACCTTTTCTATTTAACCTTCATATTATACCTATTTAACTTTCAAACCATACTGTACACTACACATTTATACACACACACACACACACACACACACACACACACAGACACACACAGAAGCAAAGCCAATTCTTCTTCCTCCCCGTAGACATTTATTCAGACATAAGCTGTTTAACAAAGCTTTAGTTTAGGTTTCCACAGGGATTTTTACCTCCTTTCTCAGAACCAGATGCTCAGTGAGTCCCTGAAAGATAAAAGCAAGAACTCTCCACTGTGATCTACACATTATGTAGATGTACCTACTTCTGTTTTTCTGAAGGTTGTAGACCCTTGAGAGTAATCAAGCTTATGCAGCAACCACTGAGCCTGGGGCTGGTACATTAACACTTTGGGATATTCAGGTACCTCAGTAGAAGCTAGAGGGAAATTGTGAGAAAACAACTGGTAGGCTGCTCAAGGGAAAGATAAATACTTGAAATCACATTGATAGAAGAAGCTCGAAATGTGGCATTCATAGAGGTTGGAAATTGTAGTTAAAATTACAAAATATCTGTAATAAAAATACTTTAGTTCCAATTCTAAGCCACACCACTTGACTTTTCTTCACCTCAGCTTAATTATCCAGGAAATGGAGATAGTAATATACGAGTATCAAATACTTTTAAAAGCACTTTACAAACTATAAAATGGTTTACCAGTAATTCCATTTATGTCTATGATCCATTTTTGGTAAATATCATTAAATAAATGTTGAAGTAAACATGACCTGTCATACTCTGTTAGATTTCTAAACAGATATCTCAAAACAACATACCTCCGAATTTGTATATTACATTCACTAGAAGTTCTTTGAAGGCTATCCTTTGTGCTTCATTCATATCTTTCAATTTTTATATTGGTCCTACAAGAGTTCAATTTTTTGATTAATTCATTATTTTTTTTTTAGACAGAGTCTCGCTCTGTCACCCGGAGTAGAGTGCAGTGGCATCATCTTAGCTCTCTACAACCTCACACTCCTGGGCTCAAGCGATCCTCCTGCCTCAGCCCCCTGAATAGCTGGAACTATAGATGCATGCCACCACACTTGGCTAATTTTTTCTATTTTTTGTAGAGATGGGATCACGCTCTTGATCAGGCTGACCTCGAACTTCTGAGCTTAAGCGATCCTCCTGCCTCAGCCTTCCAAAGTGCTAGGATTACATGAGAGAGCCACTAAAGGTTTAAATTAAATAACAGTTACTCAAGGCTATGAAGCAATATGAAGATTTGAAGAAAATTTAAGTAAAAAAAAGACATATACATATAAAATAAGAAGATATAGATAGATAACGGTTTTAAGTTTTTTTTTTAAGCACATTTCTAAACTAAAAAGAAAAATTTGGCCAAAATAATGGAAAGCCTTTACATCAATAATAAACAGAACTATTATTAACAGGATTTAAAAGAATGACGTGAAAAGATACAACTAGGCTCAAATACAAGATGCACATCTCTTTGAATGATAAAAGGAACAGAAATTTAAAACAATGAGCAGGGATAAGCCTACTCATTGCCAGGTTCCACATCTGGAGAAGACAATCAACTCCCATGGGATAAATGAGATTAAACAGTCTAGTTATAGTCCAACCAAGTTCATTGCCCACTGCTCAAGAGACAGCCCACTGAGACAGCAGGGGTTACAGCAGAGAAAGAGTTTAATATCACCGGTGCCATGCAAGGAGATGGGAAAAATTTCTCAAATTCATCTCCCCAAATATTTGGGAGAAAGGGTTTTTAAAGATAATTTGTCAGGAAAAAGGCTAGGCAATTGGGTCTGCTAATTGACTGGGTTCAGGTCAGAACCACAGGAGTGTGGAAATTGTCTTCTTTGCTTAGTTGATTCTTGGGTGGGGGTCACAATACCAGTTAAGTCAGTTCCTCAGTATGGGCCACTGGTCTGGGTGGGTCAGCCAATCCACTGGAATGCAGAGCCTGGAAGATATCTTAAAAACTACTCTTAGGTATCACAAGAGTAATGTTATCTACGGGGAAAGTTAAGAATCTTTATGACCATCAGCTAAGGGACTCCTGAGTAGCAATTATAGGAAAGCAAACTAGGGCACAGTGGCTGGTTATTATCATTATTTTTAGCTATGCCTGTGCTTTTGCAACATTTGGGTGCTTACCACAGTTCTCACCTTGCACCCCTTTATTAATTTATAAAGGGTAGTTTCCATCTCCATGTGAGATCAAGTTACCTGAACCAAACTTACTTATTAAAAGTCATTGGGCTATTCTAGAGGATGCTTTGATACCCACTCTATCCTCTTGGTACTTAACATTTTATTTTAAGCCAATTGGACTTCCAACTACCAATATCTGCATTTCTTTAAGTTGGAACGCCCATGAGCAAGCTTTGTCTACACCCAGCATTCCAGGAACTCTGGAAATCTAAAACCCACCTGGAACAGCCCTCACTAATAATTCACAGATGTGAATTTATGAATAGTCTACCTTCCTTATTCCTGAGGAGGAATAACTTTGACACACATGTTCTAAACTGTCTTCCAGAGTTACTCAGAAGAAGTAAGATTCCTTAGTAACTTGACTGATAACATATGTATCAAGCCTTCCTTTTCCTGTACAATTAGTGTGAGCATTTTTGGGGACCAGCTACCAAATAATCAACTTGCTCTAAAATTATTTCCTCAGTTTCTGCTTTGAGAGGAATCAAAACCATATGCAAATAATTCATAAAAGAAGGCTAAAAAGTGAATGGTCAACATTGCTTACAGAGGCCATCAATCTTAACGGGTTAGAGAAACAGGTTCTTGTCTTGCACTTGAACCATAAGATGGTTATTTTCTAGATCTGTGACAATCAAAGGAAAGCACCAAAATGATAAGATCTAATTCTGAGTTGGCATTTTACGGGACTTTTTGAATAGCGACAAGAAATCAACAAGGAAAAGTAAAGTAAAAAACAAATTTGAGTTGAAGGGAAATGTCCATGAGAAAAAAATAAACAATTTTTGAAAAGTAGAATATAATTTGATCTAGCCAAAGAAAAGCAAGAAAGAAGGGAAAAACAAAAGTACAATAAATAGAAGATACTAAATTAAAGGGCAGAAGAAGTCTGAATAAATAAATAACCACAGTAAATTTAAATGAATTAAACTTCCCCATTAAATGACATAGAGCTGGGTACTAGATTAGAAACAAAAATTTAAAAAATTTTGTAATATGCTTGTTTACAAAAAATACATTGAAACAAGAGTATGTGCAAAGAATATAAAAAAATGGAAGAAAAGTGACATATGAAGCAAGCATAAAGTGAAAGAAAGCTAGGATAGTCATCTTAATATCATACAAAGGACAAGGAATGACAGTATATACCAGTAAAAGGAAGAATAGAAACATAATTTATTTCTATCATAATGTTATACATAATCCAAAATGTGTAGCCTCAAAATATATCAAGCAAATTAAATGCAGACTTAAATGTCACACAGCATTTACATTTGTAAGTATTTACTCAAAAGAAATGAAAACGTCTGTAGACATAATTATTTCTACATAATCATGCATAGCAAATATATTAATAATAGCCCAAAACTAAAAAAAAACAAAGGCCTTTAATTGATCTCTTTTAAAAATGTGGTAGCTTCGGCTGGGCGCGGTGGCTCATGCCTGTAATCCTAGCACTCTGGGAGGCCGAGGCGGGAGGATTGTTTGAGCTCAGGAGTTCGAGACCAGCCTGAGCAAGAGCGAGACCCCGTCTCTACTAAAAATAGAAAGAAATTAATCGGACAACTAAAAATATATAGAAAAAATTAGCCGGGCATGGTGGCGCATGCCTGTAGTCCCAGCTCCTTGGAAGGCTGAGGCAGAAGGATCACTTGAGCCCAGGAGTTTGAGGTTGCTGTGAGCTAGGATGATGCCACAGCACTCTAGCCTGGTCAAAAGAGTGAGACTCTGTCTCAAAAAAAAAAAAAAAATGTGGTAGCTTCTCTGAACAACACCATAATGATTGGCAAGAACGAGCACCTTATAAAAGATGGAATAAAGAGCCACAAACAAAGTGATTGATATATTTTCTAAGAAAGGTTGGTATAATATAAAAGTACCAACTATGCTCAATATAATAAATATTGGACAAACATAATCACAAGGACTTAAGCAACCAAAATTGCGTCTGACAGCCTCAAGGTTTTGTTTTGGAAATAAGCCTTATTGACCCAATATTGATAAAGTTGCATTTAGAAAATTTCAAGCTAATTACTAAAGATGTTGAAGGAAAAAACTGCCTGACCGACTTCCATGACATGGCCCTTACCCAAGACAAAATGTACTTCAGGGTCAAAAAGTGGTGAATTGTGATTGAAGATCATATTGATGTCAAGACTACTCATGGTCATTTACTTCCTCTGTTCTGTGTTGATTTTTACTGAAAAACACAACAATCCAATTCAGGAGACTTCTTACCAACAGATCCATCAAATCTGAAAGAAGATAACAAAAATCATGACCTAAGAGGACCAGGCAAATGACTTGAAAGGAGTTGTTAAGAAATTCATTCCAGACAGCCTTAGGAAAGACATAGAAAAGCCTTGCCAATCTAATAATCCTTTTCAAGATGCATTTGTTTAAAATGTAAAAATGTTGAAGAAGGCCAAGTTTGAATTGGGAACATTCATGGAGCTTCATGGGAAAGGGAGTAGTCCTGTAAAATCCACTGGCATGAGAGAGGTTCTAAAGTTGAACAAGCTAATAGATATGTGCCACGTGTCTAAAAACATGCTTACAATTCATATATTAATGGTGACTAATTAAAAGTATTATTTATGAAAAAAATGTAGTATATTCACATAATGAGATATTACCTTGTAATGTAGAAGAATTAATTACTAATTCATGCAACAGGATGGATGATTTTTTAGAACCTGGTATTAAGCGAAAGAAGTAAGACACAAATGATTACATAGTGCATAATTCCATTTATATGAAACTCTAGAAAATACAAATATAATCTATAATGTCAGAAAGCAAATCAGTGATTGCCTTTGGCTATGATGAAGAGGTGGATTTTGCCGTGATGAAAATGTTCTATATCTTAATTGTGGTGGTTATTATAAAGATGTATATATTTGTCAGAACTGTGAACTCTACATTTAAAATGAGTGTTACTCTAATAATGAGAATACTGTATTTGGAAACAAAAGTATAGAATGCAAGAGTTGCCCCACTTAAAATTATTTCCAGTGATATATGTGGGAAATTTGTGCTTCTTATTTCTGCAATTTGGGTTCTATTGGACTAAAGGTTTCCATTTCCAGAGTTGGAGACACAGTAAGGGTACAAGTAAAATGTAAGTTACACTTCTGCCTAGAAACCTTGATCCCCTCCAAGATTTAAGACCAGCTGGTAAGGAAAGAGGTCACTAACCTGACAGTGGTAATCAATCCATGATCATCCAGAAAAGATAGGGCTGCTGCTAAACAGTGAAGGAATGGAATATGTTCAGTATATGGTTAGTGCCCAAGAGGCTGACTGGTTGGTTCTTGGTAATTCCCTACAAATTTTGATGATGAATTAGCGAGTGCAGTAACCATAGCCTGAGAAGGGCATTGTATTCAGTCATTTATACCCTTTGGGATTTAGGGCCTGGGTCACTCCACCATGAAAGACACCCAGGCAGTAAAGTGTCTAGGCTTTATAGAGGGGAATTTAGAATGGATTATAGAGATGGAAGATGATAAGATCAGTTGAGGTTTCAAGAACACCTGCAAAGGTGTCTGTTGTACTTAATTCACTAAGTTTTTAAATTTATGTCTTCTTGGTCAAATGACACAACCCAAACACTGGAGAAGCTATTCCTGACCGTTTAATATATGAAACAGTTGTATTTCAGTGGTGCAAGTGTTGACAGTAATAAAATGATACAATGAATAACCCAGTCATCCTTATTTCAGACCTGAGACACCAGCTCCCAGTTTCCAGGAGTTTTGGCTGCTATTAGAATACAGCTAAGCCATTTTCCTGGAATTGTTTTGATTTGAATAAAGCTGCTTCACCCAGTTTATGCCTCTTGGTGGTGGAAAGACCATATTCAGTAACTGATTGACTTAGGCGTAAAAAAGACCTTATCTTTTTCCTCTTAGCTTTAATTTAGGCTAACTCTGAAGGGCTATTCTAGTACCAGACTTTCCTTCAGCATTGACTGAGGCCTCCATTGTTACTGCCTTGAATGACAAATTATCTTTTTAACCAATCAAGCTTCCTTCACACTTTTACAGGTATTTTTCTTGAAAGTACACATACACACACACACACACACACACACACACACACACACATATAAAAGAGAAGGGGGAAAAAAAAGAAAAAAAGAAAAAAACCCTCCTGCATGCTAATCTTTATCTAAGAGTCCATTTTCTAAATTCCTAATGAATGCTATCTTAAATAGTAGATCCAAACCAATAACTTCTGGAATAGATGGGTTCAGGGTTTCTTCCTCATGGAGGAGGTAAGTAAATGTCTTCTATATGTCAAGAAATATACCCATGGACATCTTTGAGGAAGATAAATAATACCAACAATAGAAATATCCATTTTTTCCTCATGATTTATTAATATAATTCACAGATTTTTGTCCTGATTATAATGTGGAAGGATATGAGTCACATTAATCCCCACAGAAACTATGAGGAAGTCCTGGACAAAATAAAAGTCGTAATTTTCTATAGGACAATGAAACAATAATAGGTACAAGACATATTAAACTGAAACTCTGAGAGTAATTGGCCATTTATATTTGAGATGAGTGCTATGGCAGCAAATCCCAAGCAAGATAAACATAAAAAGAATTAACAGACACATCATAGTCAAATTCTGAAAACCAAAGAAAAAGAGAGAAATGTTAAAAGCAGAGAAAAAAAGATATTCATATAGAGAAATAATGATAAGAATGACAGCCAACTTCTCATTAGAAACAATGGTATACTTAAGACAATAGGATTACATTTTGAAAGTATTGAGGGAAAAATTTGTCAACCTAGAATGAAAAATTGATCAAAATTATCTTTCAAAAGACCGTAAAATATGTACATTTACAGATTATCAAAACCCAAGAAAATTTACAGCCATAAGACCTGCACACAATAAATGCTGAAGGAAGTTTTCCAGGCAAAAGCAAAATAATAAAAGTCAGAAACTTGTATGAGCAGGAAAAAATGAAGAATGCCAAAAGGGGTGAATATGTGAGTAAATATAAACTATTTTTTTAATCTTTTATGAATTGTTGGAAGAGATAATTTATTATTTAAGAATTACAAAGTATCGAGAGATTTAAAACAGGTAGAAATATATACTTGATGATAATTATATACAGGATAAAAATGAGTTAAATGGAAGTGTATTGTTAAAAGTTTCTTGCATTATATGTGGAGCAATGTAATATTAATTTATGGTGAACTCTGAAAAGTTAAGGATGCTTACTTCAAGGAACTATCATTAACAAGAAAAGAACAAATAAGTTTAGCTAAAAAGCCAATGAAGGAAATAAAATGAAATACTGAAACACACTTGACTGAATTTGATTTAAAGATTTAAAAGAAATGAGGAATGCTATAATAAAGAAAATGATTAGAGAAAACAAATAAGATAATTATAGATATAAACTAAATGTATCAATAAAATATTAAATGTAAATTAGCTACAGACCCAATTAAAAAACAGCACATATCACAATGGATTAAAAATATATGCTGATTATAAAAGTTACATGTGAAATATAAAGACAGGTTAAGAGTAAAAAGATGGAAAAAGATATATCATGCATATGAATATGGCCACATAATCAATGTGGCCATATTATTATTATTAGAGAATATGAACTTTAAAGCAAGACATTATCACCAAGAAAAAGAGGGGCATTTTGTAATGATGAAAGGGTCAATCTATCAAGAAGTCATTGAGATCCTAATGTATATACATGAGGTAGGAAAGCTTCAAAATACGTAAAATAACCAACAACAGAATGGGAATTAAAAAGACAAATTCATAATCAGATTTGGAGATTTTAGCACTCCTGTGGATCAATGTTACTGGTTTTCATGTGTACATAAAAATCTATTGAGCTGTATACTACATATTTCTGCATCTTACTCTATGTAAATTGTATTTCATTAGTAAGGTAAGGAAAAACACCTTTCTTGACTATAAGAAAAAAGAAACAAAGAAACGTGAACCTAAATAATATAGCAGTTAATTTGGTGTTAAGCGATTTCTTCGTAGCCTCAACTCCTTTCCCTAATCTCTGAGTAGACTCTCCTTGATGTGTTCAGGTTTCTAAAACCATTGGTCCCTCCTAGTCTAACTCTGCCATGGCCTTGTGGGAACCAGTGAGATAAAACTGTGGTCTTGAACCAGACTCTCTTCTGGGAATTTATAGCAAATATTTCAGGGAAATCATTTCTTTAGAGAGACAGGCAGAGGTGTAGGAACTGATGTCCTATGAGAGCAAAACTCAGAAGACAGCTCAAGGAATCTGTGGTGTGTACATAAAAGTCGTGGCCAGTAGACATGGGACACCAAGGCTGAGAAGGCTCTAGCTTAAACTCATTTCTGTTTCCCTACGTGGCTAAATGGTAAGTGAAATAGAGCCATAGCATAATGTTGTCTTAAATATGGCTTTATCTTCTGAAGTGTGCCTGAAACATGAATACTCTAAGGACTTGTAGAGGACATAAATAAGGGTGGCTGTAGTAGAAGCTCCAAAATTTTGATGTAGGTGGGGCTTAGAGGTAAAAAGTCAAAATTGGATGCAATGGGCAGTGGAAGGAGCTATAATTTCCTGACAAGAGGAAATTTCACTTAAATTTGGAGAAGGAGCTATGAAAATTAAAAGGGCACTAAATTTCTGTTTAGCCATCCCTTAACACTTTTTACTCCACCTATGTATTGTTCATCTCAGAAATCATACGATTGAGCATTCACAGTAAAACAAAATGCTAGACTCAGAACTCTATGTGGGATATGGATTAGAAAATAGGGCAACTCCTCTGATAGAAAGTTAAATTATCCGACTAAACAAAGAATAGGAAGGCAGACATCTCAGGTCCAGTAATCAGTTCATGAATAGTAGGGTCCTATCCTCTAGACTAGAATCAGAGGAGAAGAAGAAAAGGCAGGTGAGGTGACACTATGGCTTCAAGTTATTGGAAGAACTTTGGAATAGGGACTAGACAGCAACCAAGTTATGCCAAATGAGTTATATGTAAATTGAAAAGGTAGTAATATATGGGGCAGTATAAGGTAGTACTTGGTTGGCACCAAGCAGGGGAATGAAACAGGCCTAGATTTAAATCCCTTACCAGTTATTTCTCTTTCCTCATTTATAAAACAGAGTTAAAAATAGTACCTGCCTCATAGGGGTGCTCTGAGAATTAAATAGAATGATGTATATAAAGATTTTAAGATATCATCCAAAGGAAAGTATCCCCTGATTTTCATTCTTCTTAGTAAAATTTAAGACTTTCTCTCAAGAAAATCAATTTACTTAAAAACATTTGAGTAAATTTTCTATGTAAGGCACTGTACTTAGGAAACAAATGCATTGGGCCCTTTCTGATTATAACTACTGCTAATAGGAGGTTGATTATGTTTTAGACTGATTAGGGTTTTGCCAACTCTATCTCTTATCCTCAAAGTAATTCCACTGTTTTACTATTTCCTGTTCATCAATAATGCCCATGAGGCTTCAGAGATAAATATGTATTTTCAAGTTTACATAAAAAGTAGAACAACCTGATTTTGAAAACGACTATTTGAATATAAAAAATAGTCTAGCAAAATGTCTAGCACATAGTAATAGTTCCCAGTGCTCTCTTTTTGCCTCTCTCTTAAAAATGCCTAAACTTTCTTCTTTCTCTCCTTTCAGGTTGCTAAGGCTCAGACCACTGCTTACCTTCTTTACCCCTTGACCTGGTGAGGCAGATATTGACTATATACCTTGACCTTTACCATTTCAGAATTGGCTCCATTTGCCGGGTTTTTCTACCAACAATTGCTATGGGCCTTTTTACTTTTATTTGAAGTAATTTTGTCAGAAATTTGATTGAAATGTCTTATATTGATTACAATAGCTCTAGAGGTGACTCTCTAGAATGATGAATCTGGCCTGTAATAAAATTCAAGGTTTTGGCCTTCCCTGACATTTATATTACGTACTGTATCCTAATTTGTATATTTCCTTTAGTAGAATGCAATTTCCTTGAAATATACATACTTTTAAATCATATTAATTAACATGAGATAGAAAGCATGATATCGTTTAAAAATCTTAGAATCAAGCAACATCTATTAGAATCTCATGTTTCTTCATAAAAATACATATTTCTTTGACAAGGTAGTTAATGTCTCTATGCTTCAGTTTTCTCATTTGAAAAGCAGGGATACTATTGCCATGTGAGGATTGAAGGAAATAACAGACTTAAAACATCTGGCATAATGCAATAAAAATTAATCCCTACTCTCTCATTTTCCTATTTTCTCTTTCAACCTACTCTACTTTTCTGTCTTTCTTCCCCACACTTTAGCATCTAGGAATAAAATGAAGCATTTAGTTAATTAATTAGTTAATTAATTTTGCAATGATATGCAAAAGCTAATGAGCAATCTGGGTAATTGCATTTTATATTTTATGTAATTCTTTTATTAAACTCAGTTGTATTTTTTCAAAATATTTCATAAAGAACACTCTTTCATGCCTGTAATCTTAGTGACTCAGGAACCTGAGGTGGAAGGATTAGTTGAGCCCAGAAGTTCTGGACCAGCCTGGTCAGCATAATGGGACCTTATCTCTAAAAAGTTGAAAATAAATTTAGCTGGGTGTGGTGACAACCACCTATGGTCCCAGCTATTCAGGAGGGCGAGATGAGAGTATTGCTCGAGCCAGGATTTTGAGGCTGCGGTGAGCTATGATTATACCACTGCACTCCAGCCTGGGCGTCAGAGTTAGACCCCTCTTCTCTAAATAAATAAATAATTATTCTTTTCAACTAATGCTTACCCTAACCTAAGATTTTCTGATAAGATATATTTTGAAAATACAGAGCTGATCTCATTATCTCAATAAGTACACTGATGTTGTCTTAATAGAGATTATTTATTTATTCATTTATCTAATAAATATATTGATAATCTACTATGTGCCAGAGGTACACAAAGCAATGTTGGTGCTATAAGTAAATTTACCTTCTTATGGTAAATACTACCTAAAAACCATTTAAAAGAAATAAATCAGAGCAAGGGGCTAGACTAAGGCTGAAGCGGCTAGGGTGTTCAAGGAAAGCCTTTCTTAGGTTGTGACTTTTGAACAATGACCCAAACATTTGTGGAAACAGCATTTTGAGCTGAGGTATAGCAGTCCGGAGATGGAAAGATGTTGCCATGTTTGAGGGGTTACGAAAAGGAACATGGTTGTAATATACTGGAGAAGTTTCTAGCGGTCTTATGCTATTGGGCCTTATCAGCTATGGTAACATGTATAGATTTTAGTATAAACATGAAGGAAAATATGGGAGGAATGAGAGATTAGATAGGTGTAAAATTATTTTTCATTTATGATTTTACTTACTTTGATGTTGATATTTAAACCTTTAAACAGGAGGGGTTCATCTAATCCAGACTGTATTTTATGTAGTATATAAGTATAATTTAAACAATATATGCATATATTATATTATGTAGAGCAGTTTTTACAAACAGGTTGGGGGCAAAAAGGAGCATTAAAAATGACTTTGCTAATGGAATATAGAACAGAGTTGAGACAAAAGCCAACGGTATCAGGAAGAAAGAGACAGCTACCAAGAAGAACTGAATCTCCCAAAGCCAGAGCGTTAAACACAGGCTGGAAAAATATTGACGTTAGCAGAAAGATATTTAGAAACACAAAGTGCTATGTGAGTTAAAGGAATTAGTCATAATTTATTACAATTATATTAAATTGAAATAAATAATTGATAACTAGCATATGATTGTTAATAATATTGTTGATTATTAACTATTAATAATAATTAAGCATAAGGTGGGATTTTCACTGTGCTATAAGTGAGAGTTAATATTCAAGCTATATGACCTATTTTATGTCCTTTCTTTGGACTACTTACTATGAAGAGCTTGTGAGTAAAAACAGCTTGTAGAAGCTTAAGAAATGGCCTTAAAAGTGTTTGCAACAAATGACTAGAAATTAGAGAAATCTAATTTTCTGCTTTCTTAAAATCCACTTCCTGGAATTTCCTTGTCCTTTTTGTTAAATTCTTTGCTCACTCTGGACCAGGAAAAAGATGTAACCCTATAGTCCAAATTGACTCTATATAATTTTTCACTGGATTGGAATGATGAGGAGAAAAGCCTAATAGCATAAGGGGAATTTATTTGTGGTTACTGCTCTTTACTTGAGTATTTTATTTCCCGAAGACTTAACAGAAATATATGACTGGTCAAGACAATATCCTTATTTCTGGTTCTCCTTGTCAGTTAACATCATCTGACTCTATTATAATCTGTTCAGAATTAATACCTCACTCTTTTATTTCTTAAAATGGTATGCCTTTCAAAATTGCATTTTTTTGTTTATTTCTCAGACAAATATGCTGAAAGGAGGAAGACAAATATGTACAACTGATCCGTGTTGAAAGTGTCATTTTAGATTTGAAAATAA
This sequence comes from Indri indri, assembly GCA_004363605.1. NCBI lineage: Eukaryota > Metazoa > Chordata > Mammalia > Primates > Indriidae > Indri > Indri indri. Next base: position 40,804 of record RJWJ010002576.1, on the reverse strand, counting down.
ATACTTTTCAATAGACCCAACATGAACATTCTCAATTCTTCTGAAATTGAAATTAACACCTTCTTCCTGACTGGAATCCCAGGGCTGGAGCATGTTCAAGTGTGGGTGTCCATCCCCATATGCCTCATGTACTTGGTAGCCGTCCTGGGCAATTGCACCATCCTCTTTGTGATCAGGACTGAGCCATCACTCCATGCACCCATGTATTATTTCCTTTCCATGTTGGCTGTCTCTGACCTGGGCCTGTCCCTCTCCTCCCTACCCACTATGCTGAGGATCTTTGTATTTAATGCCACAGCAATCTCTCCAAATGCCTGCTTTGCTCAAGAATTCTTTATCCATGGATTCACAGATACGGAGTCCTCGGTGCTTCTGATCATGTCATTTGACTGCTTTTTGGCCATGTGCAACCCTCTGAGATACAGCTCTATCTTCACCAGTGCCAGAGTTGCCAAAATGGGGCTGGTATTTCTCATTAAAAGCATGCTATTACTACTCCCATTTCCTTTCACTCTTAAAAGACTGACATATTGTCGGAAAAGACTACTTTCTCACTCCTACTGTCTCCATCAGGATGTCATGAAGCTGGCCTGCTCTGACAACACAGTCAACTTTTTCTATGGTTTCTTTGTTGCCCTCTGTATGATGTCAGACAGTGTGTTCATTGCTGTCTCCTATGTGTTCATCCTGAAGACTGTGATGGGAATTGGGTCCCATAAGGAGCAGCTGAAGGCCTTCAACACCTGTATCTCCCACATCTGTGCTGTGCTCATCTTCTATGTGCCCATCATTGGTCTGGCATCCATGCACCGCTTTGGCAAGCATAAGTTACCAATGGCCATGATCCTTATTGCTGACATTTTCTTGCTAGTGCCACCTCTAATGAATCCCATCGTATATTGTGTGAAGACACGACAAATTCATGAAAAGGTTTTGGGAAAACTAGGTCTAAAATAAAGATATGGGACAAAGTGGGGCAGGGTCAGCCGGGAACAGGGAAGAAAACAATATATTTCTAAGCAAAGCATTATCAATGATTTATCATTATCTTTCTTATCATTCTTATACACTCCATATCCATAAGTTCTGCATCTACAGATTCAAAATATTCTTGAAAAAAGGATGGTTGCATCTGTACTGAGTGTGTACAGACTTTTTGGTCATGATTCCCTAAACAATACGAATATTTATATAGCATTTACATTGTATTAAGTATTATAAGTAATCTAGAGATAAAGTATAGGGGAGGATGTGAGTAAGTTATATGCAAATAAAATGCAATTTTATATACAGGACTTGAACACCCTCAGATTTGGGTATCCCTGGGGATCCTGGAACCAATCCCCCAAGGATACCGAGGGACAATGGTAATTGGTATAATATGTAGGGCTAAGACATCTGTGAGCATAGGACTGACATGGACTTTGGCAATCGTGTATGGGACAATCATAGAATATTACTAAAATAATTAACACAGAGATATGTGATTTTTGTTACATTGCTTACAACACAAGGATAAGTACATCTGGAAGAAGGGATTCTATCACCTTGGATACAATAAATATGAAAGAAGCTAAAGGATGTTACTCCACTCCACTGGTTGTTTTTCTTTCATGTGGCCTTCAGACACATTGAATTTGTTGAGCGGCCTTCAGTCAATTTTGTGGAAATTCTTTATTTCCCATTTAAGTGAAAGAAGTCTACTGTCAAGTATTAGTTGGCTAGCAATCTTTGCCTTTTGTTCTTTCCTTAACAATCAAATAGGGACAACCAGTGATTATTTTACTTTATAGCTTTCACAGTCTTGAAGCATGACAATAAGCTCTCTCATAACATTCTTTAAGAAAAACTAGCTTTTTTCTTAATATTACTCCAAGGTTCTAATAAGTCATAGATACTAAAAGGAGAACAGAGTAATGATTATGCTATTGGTAGGAAGTAGGAAAGGTTAAAAAAAAAAACAAAAAACAAAAACACACAGTAATTCTTTTGGAAAATGTCTATCCATGTCCTTAGCCCACTTTTTAATGTTTCTTTTTTCTTTGTTGTTGAGTTGTTTGGATTCCTTGTAAATTCTGGATATTAGTCCCCTGTCAGATGTATAGCTTGCAAATATTTTTCTGATTCTGAAGGTTGTCTGTTCACTCTGTTGATTATTTTTTCTGTATTAAGTCCCATTTGTTTATTTTTGTCCTTGTTGCTTTTGCTTTTGAGGCCTTAGTCATTAATGCTTTGCCTAGACCAATGTGCAAAAAAGCTTTCCCTAGGTTTTCTTCTAGTATTTTTGTGGCTTCATGCCTTATATTCAAGTGTTTAATCCATCTTGAGTACATTTTTGTATATGGTGAGAGATAAGGATCCAATTTCATTCTTCTGCATATGGCTATCCAATTTTCTCAGCATCATTTATTGAAAAGGGTGTTCTTTCCCCAGTGTATGTTCTTGTCAACTTTGTCAAAGACTAGTTAGCTGTAAGTATATGGCTTTAAAACATTGATATTCTTGATTAATTGCTCTAAAATATATTTTCTAAAATAACGATACTTTTGTTTAGCCACTTGATATTTTAAACTCTGATATAGTAAATTATATTAAATAAGCTAGAAATAATTTTCAACTAGTAGAAAATAACTATATCATACAATATAAAATTATATGCATCAATGAATTGTTCCATATTTTAAAAAGATAAGTAACCAACTGAAGATTATCTTTTACCTCAAGTTATTTTCTGTAAAATTCATTTATTTCTTGTCCATCTTTTATTTATGAGTACTTAGTAGTAAACAATGTTAGAAATCATAAAATTTAGGATAAATCAATTCTTAACAATTTTGTATTATAAATTGAGAGAAAACGATTTCAATTAATGGATTTCAATATTTTACTGCCTAATATTGAACTCAGGAATAATTAATATTATTTCTGTTTCAAAGAACCACTTTGAAAAAGATTCTGTCCTGGAAAATGGTTCATGTCTGTTAAACCACAAGGAAAAGCAAACATGTTGTCATGAAAGACATAAAGACAGAGGTTTACCCCCCTTTTAGAGTTTGTCCTCAATTCAGAAATTCATATCTGTACTAGACAGAAATAACTGAAGTCATAAAATGTCAATAAATGTTGTTTCCAGATCAGAAGAATTAATAGGATAAAAATTGTTTCTCTCAATCATCAGACAGGTTTAATATATTTCTAATTAAACTTCCAGTAATATTTCTTGGGTAATTATCAATATAATTCTAAAAATAGAGTTATAAGAGTAAACTGGAGAATATATGATAAAATAAACACAATACAAACAATAATAGAGCTCAATATGATAATGACATGCATTAAACAGCTGTAAAATTGTGTTATTTATTCAACGAATCAATGAACAGAGCAAAGAAATAGGATAAACACACTTCGGTACACCATGTAAGTCCTGAAAACTTAACATACAATCAAGGAATATCAGAAAATTACATAAAATAAATTGATTAGTCAAATAATACAGGTAGGAAAAAATGACAATCTATTTAAAATTTCATATTCGTATTTGTGATGTTTATCACACACAAAAACAAATTAAAAGTCCAAAGATAACTTAAAATCTACTTAAATATAATTAAATAAATCATTTCTGGATGGGAATGATTTTCTAATTAAATAGCTACAATAGAAAAGTGAAAAGAAAATGTGTTACATGTTTTTACCGAAAAACAATTAGTTATGTGTATAAAATTTCAATAGTCATAATTTAGAAGATAGCAACAACAGGATATATACAGCGCTTACCAGGTACCAGGCACTGGGCTCTGTGTTTACCAGAATCAACATCATTAACTTTAGCAGAACATGGAAAGGTAGATTTTACTACTTCCCCCTCTTTTCTGGATTAGGAAGTTAAAGATTTAAGTTAAACAACTCTCTTCCAAGGATATAGAGCCATAAAGTATTAAGACATGAAATCTAAACTCATAGAGTGTGATTTCAGAGCCTACAACTTGAGCCACTACACTAGACTCCCAGCAGATACTTTGCCTCCTTCTAAATTTACTAATTTACATTTCTAGGAATCTAAGAACATAATCAGTGGTAGGATCAAATATATATTTATAAGGATATATATCAAGGGTTACTAAAATGTTAAATAATAACAACATAATCCATGATATACAAATATGATTAAATGTTATTCACCAATGCAGCACAGCATCAACAACCAAGTGGTATTTGCTAAACCCTATGTTAGGAGTTAAGGATTAAATGAAAGATAAGACATAGGCCTACTATAAAGGAGCTTGTAGTCTGGTGGTGGGGAGATGCAAATAAATAACTAGATATACTGAGTAAAGTATGGTAAGTTTAATTACGCATCTAAGAAAGCATACATAAAAGAATGGCAATGTGCCTATTTTGGTGGGGAATCAAAGGAAAGCTTCCTAGAAGTGAAGACTAAGATAAAATTTTATGATTTAATAGAGAATAATGAATAAAATCAAGCAAATAAGATACACATTTGAGTATAAACTATTATTTCAATGTATGAATATATACATGTGTGCACATGTGTTAGCTTATTTTAAAAAAGATTCGGTCTTGTACAGTCATGAGTTCCTTAACACTGGGGATTCGTTCTGACAAATGCATCATTGTGGGAACATCATATAGTGCACTTATGCAAACCTAGATGGTGTAGCCTTTTGCTCCTAGGCTACAAAACTGTACAGCATGTTACTGTATTAAATACTGTAGGCAATTGTAATGCAACGGTAAGTATTTGTAAACATGTCTAAACACAGAAAAGCTATAATCAAATACTGGAATTACAATCTTATGCGACTGTAATCATATTTGCAGCCTGTCGTTGACTGAAATGTCATTTTGGAGTGCATGACTGTATTATATAATCTCTCAGTATGGCTGTGAATAATTTTAGTGTATTTTTAATGTTTTTAATAATTTTCTCTATTTCTCAATATATTCACAAATTTAATTATATATAATACATATGACATTTATAATCAGAAGAAAACTCCTAATATATTAAATACATTGCTTGAACTAACAACAAAACACAAATTCATATCCTACTAACTGATAAAAATGTTTTCGGTGTTGAGTAAGCAGGTTGCATTTTGAGTCAGGTACGAAAAGTACATTTGAAGTAGTAAGAGATTAACACACACAGCAGACTGCCTTAGGTACTGACTGAAATAAAACTGAAAGAATTATTGCATATTTTCACAATTTTTCAACTAAAACCTTTAAAATTCAGAGTTTTTAATACATTAGATGGGCCATACAACCTTCGAGGCATTACCCTGCGTTCAAACATAACAATATTTCTGAATTGAAATATATGAATAAATAATAACCCATATATATGTTCACACCTTTTCCTGTTAGGTTTTTCAGCCAATAATTTTTGGCACCAATCTTAAGATAATTTAAAAAAAAAAAGGAGCTATTGTTTTTCAGATGTTTTAAAATTTCTGAATTGTAAATAGGGAATTGTAGATCTACCAAGAAAAACTTTAAAAAAGTCTTCAAAAGAAGCAATTATAAGAGCAGAGACATCTGAAAGAACTAACTGATGGAGAAGAGTCTGGATGGTGAGACTAGGGTGTGATCTGGGTTGTCTACTCTGCCACAGGTAACTGCGGGGTCAGAGCCACTGCCACAGTGTGACAATATTTAAGGAAAATCGTCTCTTGTTTCCCAGCTCATAGATCTCCATCCCTGCTGTCCCTTTCAGCTGCTGTACAGGCCTCTCCATCTCTAGGCACACTGATGTCTGGACTCAATAACGTGAATGTTAAAAATATATTTTCTGGCATTTTACATCATTTCCTGAAGTCCTCAGATTCCTGAAGTCACCAGTGACTTCACCTAGAACATGTTCAGCTCCCGACAGTTTTATCTGCCCCAACCCCAATCCTGGTATTCTTACTTAAACCTACAAAGTCCTTACAAATAATCCCTAAGGTTGTGGTTTTACTCTGGGTTTACTAACAGCCTGTCTGTCTTAAAAGAATTCTTCCGTCCTTAATTCTTAGTATGGAACAAATGTCTAGAAACTAGATATATCTTGAGATTCTTGTACTTTTGCATAATAGCTGCATTTTTTCCTTTTGACGAGGATAAAACCAGAGAGATATTTATTTGGCAGCAATAAGAGAATGAAGTATTGAAAAGTAAAATACTGAATTGCTGTGCAATTGGAATACAAAGACTGCCCTCAGAGCACAGGAGGCCGAGAGACGTTTTTGCTGTAATGCTGACTTTGGAGCCTGAAAAATTGAATTTTATTTCCAGTCACACTACTTTATAGGATGGTCATGCACTTTCTTTTTTCCACTTAAAATAATAGCTTCTGCCACAAAATCTTGTGTGATATAAATCACCTGAATATGCTGTATAAAAACAAAATCATACAAATAATTTTAATTATAAATAATATGTGAATATTATTGTTAATGATTAAAGTAAAGGACATGGGGGTTTGAGCAGAGCAGAGTCACAAAGTTGTCAGTGCTTGAGCTGAACAATGCAGCTTGAAAGAACACCGAGGCAAACAAACCAAAGATTGGGATGGGTATTACCTGTCTGCCAAGGAGTAGGAAGTTGACATGGGGGAAGAGACAGGTGGGTCAAATCAGAATGCCTTCTTGGTCCACTGTGCTCAGACGTGAATTATCCTGGGTGGAACTAAATCGTCAAAACTCTGTGAAAGAAAACTTTGGAGAATTCTCTGCAACACCCTAGCAACCCTGCACCTGAAGCTACTTCTTCACAAAACAAATATTGTTAATAAAGGTAATCTGGAGATTTCTTATTTAAAAGCATGAAGGTTACTCTGCAATTCTACAGTGACACGTACACCGTAAGGTAGAAGCAGCTAATAGCTGTTCGGCAGAAAATTAGCAACCCAAGAAACAAGGGCAGAGAAAAAAGAAGCTGTGGTCGTGAGAAAGAGCCAGCACTGAAGAGTGGCTATGAAAGCAGAATTTGGGTGGGGGGAGGGGAACCTGCAGCCTTGGGGACACTGTGGCCTTCTGGATCCTTGGGGGACAAGTGTGGCCTTCTGGATCCTTGAGTGCAGCCTTTTGACTGAATCCAAATTTTATATAACAAATCCTTTTTATAATAATTGACTGAGTCAGTGTGTAATTTTATAGATTACACTGATTGGAGGTATACAAAGTAGCAATTAGAACTGAAAAAAGTATCATTTTCTCTAGAAAAAAAAGGATGGAAGAAAAGAGAGAAGTACAGAGAGTTCATCTGTAAGGATCTAGCACTCTCCAGAAGTGACTCTAGGAACTGAAACCAATGTGTAAGATTTTCCTGGATATTTTAATTATAAATTTCTAAGTGTATGCCTTTGTACACACATGTAAATTTTTCTTTTTCCAGCTCAAGGAAAAATCTCCATTGCTCTGTGGGAAATTTGACCACAGGGGGACAAAATTTTTCTTCTAAATCCAAAAATAAAATGGTCATTTTTTTCTGGTCTAAAAATTCCTATTTTAAAGCAGATAATTAAATTATTCCACTAAATTAAAGTGATTTTATTATGTTTTTATCATGCGGAAGAGTCTATAACATTATTTTAAATGTTTGAGGGACATAGACACAATTGATTTAGCTTTTAATTGTATTTAAAAATAAAAATACTTTGATAAGCTCAGGGAAAAAATTACTTTCTTCTTCCCACTCCTATAATTCAATTAAAATGGCTTCCTGACCAAAAGGACTGTGGATGACACTGGCCCAATTCTATTTCCTGCCTACACATTATTTATGTCCCAACAGCTTTCTCCCTTACTCCCTCCTTCCTCTAAGACCCCTCACATGACGGGCCTGTGAACACTTGTATCGGAGCAACTGGAACATAGCCTGGCGGATGGTCTTGGTCTTCAAGCTGTAAATGATAGGGTTCAGGACAGGTGGTAAGAGCAGGTAAATATTGGCCAAAGTGCTACAGAGCACCCTGGGGGTGGAGCGGAAGAGACGGTGTGCCAAAGACAGGCTGAGCATTGGCACGTAGAAAACAGTGACAGCACAAATGTGACAGACACAAGTGCTGAGAGCTTTTTGTTGTTTCTTTGGGGTCACGGTGCTCAGAACAGTACGGAGGATCAGGACATAGGAGAAAAGAATAAACAGTAAGTCAGTGCCATTCATGTAGAGCTGAAGAAACATGCCACAAAAACTGCTGAACCAGGAGTTGGAACGTATGTATTTGATCACATCTGGGTGGTAACAGAATGGGTGGGAAAGTTCTTGACCCCCATAAAAAGACAGAGTCTGTAAGGTTACAACCATAGGACTTAAGAAAAGTACCTGTCGTATGCAGACAACCAGTACAATTACCACGACCATCATGTCTGTGAGGACAGTCGCATACTTCAGTGGGTTACAGATAGCCATGAAGCGATCAAAGGCCATGGCTACCAGCACTGAGGACTCCAGCCAGGAGAAGACATGCAGGAAGAACATTTGAATGAGGCAAGCTTTGAAGCTGATCTCCTGGGCATGAAACCAGAGGACACCAAGCACAGTGGGAAGGGTCGTGATAGTCAGACATAGATCAACAACTGAGAGCATGGAAAGGAAATAGTACATGGGTTTGTGTAGACTCCGCTCAATAATAATGACAAAAAAGATCATGCTGTTTCCCAAGAGGGCAACGATGTAGAGACAGCAGACAGGAATGGAGATCCAGATATGAGCACGTTCCAGCCCAGGGAACGCAGTGAGGATTAAGTTTGAGGAGGAAGAGGTGGTGTTATTGAAAATTAGCATGGTGGATTGAGGACACACCCTGAAAAGAAAAATAAGAAGAAGAATGTCTGTTAGAATGATTCTTTTTTTTTTAATTCCTAACTCTTTCATAAACCCTTCTCAAATTACACCGTGATTTCTCTTTATGCAAAACCCCCAGTCTCATTACTGTACCTATCACATAATTCTATGGCTTCCTGTATTTTCCTGTTAGAACCTGGCCCCATTCTCCTGCCTCTACTCTCTTTGATTATAAACATCAGTCTCCCCAGACTTATCCCCACGCTATTGCTCAGACTAGCCCTGGATTGAAGTAGAAAATGCTTATAGACTTAGGTCGCACACATGCACACGTATTAATACCAACAAAACAACAACAGTCACAATTACAACATGATGGGTCTTTGTATTAAGTCTCCAAGTTATATAAGTTGCTCCATAATTAATGGAGAAGCACGTATGCATCACTCCGGGCACCTGTGAAGACATAGTCCATGGTGTCCTTGCTGGAAGCTGGCCTGGAATATTGTATCCAGAGTATCCTTGTACCTGAGTTATGGGCCACTCTTTCCTCATAGCCTCTTATTAGATGTCTCCTTTTAGTATCAGGGTTTTTTTCTATTCTATTTCCTATATTGGAATAATTCTTGTAATTCTTTCCTTCTCCACTCCACATATTTATGGGACTCAGATTCATCTTGTCCTCTATTTCTGTTTCTCTGTGTAGTTTTCCAGGTCTGCCAAAATAACTGGACCTATTCTTTCCTCCATCTTACACTGTGGGATTCTTGTTTCTACTCCTTCCCGTGGATATCCAGCGTGTGACTTTGAACCTTCTCACTATGAGTAGGCTGCCATAGTGAATCCCGTCAAGAAGTCCAAATATTATTCTGGAATATATAACTTCAGGCATCCTAATGTAGGCTTAGTAGGTAAGCCTGGAAAAAACACCCTGCCATATCTGCTTCTACCTCAGTTCTGATGTTTTGTTAATTCATGATGATAATTCAATGAGGCACCTTGGAGACCATGTCTTACTCCATTGGTTATATTATGATGGAGCCATGACACATGCACCATTTAATGTTACTGGAAGGATCCAAGACCAAATTCTGGATTCCTCTTTGCTTGTTTTGCTTCCATTGTGAATAAACCAATTGTGCCAATATAGAGAATTATCCTAAGTTAGCAAAATTCTCTCTTTTGGGGCCTGGCTATGTCCAAGGTGAAATGTGCTTTAGGTCACATACAGATAGCCATAGTGAAAGGCTTGGGAGGCACCCAACAACAGGTAATGAATGGTTTTGGAAAAATAATGAATGGGATGAAAGTAGGAACTAATGAAAAGGGAGTAACTCAGGGACAGACAGGCCAAGGTGCCATCATAAATTAGAATATCAAGTAGTTCAATGGGTGAGAAAGTCCATAGAATGACAGCTGCAAAGAAAACAGAAATGATGTCATAAGGAAGGCAGGATCTGGGATCTATTAATATTTTAAGGTGACCATTTCAATTCTATTCAGGACTTGTTTACTGGCTTCTAGTAAAAAAAAAAAATCACCATTAGCTAATTTTTAAATTTTCACTTAGGCCAAGTAGTCATCAGCAAGGAGCTAACAAGAAGTGAGTGATATTCATGGTCAAGTTGCTGTGTGGACGTTGCTACCCTCAAGTGTCTTCATCTTTCAGTAGTCTAGGCTTCCTGCACTGGTAACAGAATAGATGCAAGGAATTTGCGTCTGCCAATGCTTGCCCATTTTTATGTAAAGGTAAATATGAAGGAATGTTAATTATTTTTTTCATCCTCCAATTTACTGAAGCTGGTGATAGAAATAGTTACTTGTTATGCCAATGGAGGGAAAACTGATTGCAATTACTCCTATAACTTTCAGTATTATTATATTATACATGTTTACAATTTAATGAGGAAAAAGCACTAAGAACCAGGAAAACTGGCACCAAATGAGAGATAGATCACAAACATGCTGAATTAAATCAAGCACTCAGACTCTGAATGACAGTTGTAATGCCAGTGGCTGTGCTGAGGGTAAGGGAGACAGAAATGAATAAAAAACAGTTTCTGCATTCAAAATTCTCTCAACCTAGTTGAAATGAATGGGGCAAGAAGCCAAAGCAAAACATTCGTGGAAGGCTACTACTTCATGGGGAAATGAGAGAAAATCAAATAGCCAGGCAGGAAAACAGAGGCAGTTGAGATTTCTGCTTCATTCTTCTTCTCAGCTGGATAAACACAGAGAGTAAGAATGAACCTTTCTCTCGGTGATAACCATCCAGGAATCTCTCTGCAATACAAAATCTATTGAATATGATAGCACTTTATGTATGCTTTTTATAACATGTTTTCTTGCTTGATCACATTTCTTTTCCCTACTAGAATGCTGGCTCTTTCGAAAAACAACACATATGTTGTCTATCTTTCTATTTTATCTAGAGACAAACACAGTGATTGGCACATGGTAAATCAAATATTCTACATTGATACATTGATAAATGGTAGATGTGGTCGATGATAAAGAGATGGATGAAGACTAGATGAATGAAGTATAGGTTGAGCCTGGAAGTTTTGAGAGAAAAATAAACCATGGATAAATTACTTCCCTAGACACCATAAAAAGAGTGATCATCTTCTCTCCCTAATTGGGAGAGGAAGGAGGGTAGACTAAGAGAAGAGGAAAATAATTAAGATTATTTGTGTAAGTAATACATTTGGATAGCTACTTTATACATAATTTTATATAATCCCAGGAACATTTTGAAGTAGATATTTTTCTCCTGTTTTAAAGAAAGAAAATGAACCCAGGAAGGTAAATAATATATCCAAGGTAAAATAAATAGATATAGATTCAAAATTCAAAACCAGATTAACCAACTTCAAAGTCCATTATTTTTACTACACTTCCAAGTATCAGAAAGGACAGGCTAATGAGGCAATATGGATAGTTGGACATTGTTATTTCCCTCTTTCGAAATACAAAATTTTTGAATCACCTATTATATATCTATATGATCCAGAAAAGGGATAGAGATGAGAAATAAGTAAAATAGAGAACTATGTCTTCATGTCTCATCTAAAGAAGAATGTTTGTGGAGTCCAATGTGTTTACAAATATGTGTCAATGTCTGCATGTGTTTGTGTTGTGTGTGTCTGTGTGCTGATGTACGTAGAGGGGAGTTTTGGTGTGGAAGAGTAAATAAGAGATAAGATGCCCACAAAGCAGATACTATTTATCTTCTGTTCTTTGAATGATATTTCACAAATACCAAAAAAGTGACACAGGATAATGTGGGGGTGGGGTACGAGGATAGGATACAGTGGCTCATCTTACTGCTGGAGGAATTTTTCTTGGGGAATAGCAGAAGCAGCAGAGGTCTTTCTCTCTGTGAGCTCATACACTCTGGAGCCAGTTGTAGGTCAAAGTTGAGTGCCTAAGTTCATCAAGGTTTTCTCTACATTGCCCACTAACCAGAGGAATAGGCTAATGCTTTCCATCCTCAACTAAAAATCTCCATCTGACCATCCAGGCAGAAAGTAACATCTTCCCATTCATATACAAAAAGACCAGGTGAGATGACGTAGATAACATCCAGCTCAATAAGGTAGTGATGCAAAGGTCAACATAACTGTTTTCTGGTATCAATAATGATATATACCCATCCTTTTCATTGACCAACCCCTAACTTCTGTTTATTTCTCAGCACTGAATTCTATTTTCTCCATGATTCAGAACCTGCCCTGACAGATCCAGGACATGTTAAACTGAAATTACCCTCTGCTTGTAAATCTTTGCACCACTTAATTTTTGGACCTCTCTTTTGATTCTCAATAACGATGCACAGCTGATATTAGTAATTTATATATGCAAATATCATCCTTTTCTGTCAGGCGTGTAAGTTCCTTAAAAGTTTAGGTGTGCATGTTTTTCATCTCTCAATACTAGCTACTAAAGCAGGATCTGGAATAATAGAAAGCTTCATTTAATCATGTTGATTGATTCCTGAGCAATTATGGCCAGAGAAAAAGAGTTCTGAAAACTATCTCCTTTTGTCTTTCTCCCTTCTTTTCCCTCCTGTCCTTTATTTCCTACCTCAGTTTCTTCCAGTTTCAATTACACCTCTCTTTCTTTATCTCCACCTGTAGCTTTCATCAATCCATTGCATCGTTTTCCTCCCATCCTTCTCCTACCGTTCCTCATTCTTTAATTCCTCCCCTTTTGTCTTTTCCCATATTTTAACTCATCTTACCTGGTCACATCAGCGGGAAACACGACCGACTTCTCTTCAGCCCTATCACAGAGCAGGAACTAAACCAGCTCCCAAGGGTGGGGGATTTATAGGTAGCCTAATAGAGTTCCCAGGCAACAAGGCACTTTTTCTTGATTAGTAAGTGTACTGATTGGAGTAAGAGTGATGGGACCCATATGCATATGTTCCTCTACAGCAGCCGAGACACAGCTCTGAGACACAGCTTCAAACCATGCTCCCAGGCCCAAGCAAACCCCATCTATCAGGGGCTGGGAGCATAGCCCTGGCCCTGGGGGCTGACAGTAATGGGCATCTGTGCAAACTTCCTTCCTGGGTCAGATAACTACAACCATTCCTCTTCCCCCAGCCTTAAGCTACAAATTTTCAGCCAGAGAGGCTCCCTGAATGTCAGAGCTGGATTAGGAGAGGGCAGTCATCCCTCTTCTCTCCATATGTACTCTTTCTAACAGCTCTCATTATCCCCCTGGCCATTTCCAAGTGCCTCCTCTGACACAGGAGCCCCTCTTAAGAAGCCTTCCTACTTGAGTCATGTCTGCAGCCCACCTACCTTCCAAGCATAAGTCACCTAACATTTGACGAACACATAATATGTGACAGAAACTTCACTATACCCTTTAAATACATTGTCTTATTTATTCATGCTCAACCCTATGAGTTAAGTATTATTATCCATTATTTCACAGTTGAGGAAAGTGAAACTCATGGAGGTTTTGAATAACTTTACCCATCTAAAAGTTAGCAAGTTACAGAATTGGTATGCAAGACCATGTCTATCTTACTTCAAAGCTCTTGATCTTAACCAATATGCCATACTACCTTCTACAGTCAACTCTTTCCATTCATATCTTCAGGAAATATGGTTTAAATATGTGGTCCTCAATCTATCCATCTTATGCATTGTTTGATTCCCAACTGCATGCCCACACCTGGTTTAAGCTTCATTTTGACCAGAATCCAACTTTCCAGAGTATGTAGTAAATCTGAATCAATCATCCTGCTCATGTCTAAACTTCCCTTGCTTTTTTATTGTACTCTTGAAACACTTTCCCATCTATGTACTCACTATATCCATATAGGGCACACTGAGCAAAAGTGCTTTTCTCAATGACATCTAGAAATATTGAGTAACTCCATGAAGTTACACATTAAGTAGTGCGCAGATCCATACATAAACAACACCGCTTTCCCTGGGTTCCCGTGAGCTAAGATGAGTGACTCTGAAAATTTCAGATGAGATTTATGAATATTAAATGAGAACATAAAGGATAGGAAGCATGAAATCAATATTAATAAAGTACAGTTTTCATTAATTCAAAAATATATATTGAGTGTCTACCATATGTTCTAAACTATGTTAAATATGTGGGATACGATGAAGTGGAATAAAAGGGTCCCTATTCTTATGGAGCATATAGAATAGCAGGGAAAATATTTCTTGGATAATCACAGTACAATGTGAGAAACTGTTACATATTAAAAAGCAGATCAGAAAAGCCCTCTGGACAGAAGTAAGGTTGAAATTGGCATCTAAAGCACACAAAGAATTTCTAATTTTTCCAACTCTCTGAATGCACCATGCTCTCATATTTTACACAGGATTTTTTTTTAGTATTTTTTTCTTGTTTCCAACCATTCACACATGCTCAGCTCATATTTACAAAATCTATAAATAAATATATAAATAAAGGCAAAATAAAATAAATGTCTTATGTTCTGCACTAAATACCTTAGTGATTATAATGGAGCAAGAACAATCTGGAAATATTTTTCACAAAACTTATTAAACAATGGCATACAATGGAAAACTACTCAGCAATAAAAAGGAATAAACCACTAAAACATGCAACAACATGAGTGAATCTCAATGCATTATGTTAAGAAGCCAGCCAAACACAAAAGACTGTATATTACTATTGCAAGGTTTCATTTGCATGACACTTCTGAAAGAGATTATAGGGAAGGAGAACCACTAAGTGTTTGTCAGAGGCTGGGTGTCAATAGAGCGGCTGACTACAAATGAACAACATTAAGAAATTTTGGGGAGTGATAAAATTGTCCTATATTTTGGTTTTGGTGGTGGTTACATGACTCTATGTATTTGTCAAAACTTAAGAACTTTATACCAAAATGAGCAAATTTTATTGTGTATAAAAGTAAAAACTTGTTATATACGATTTTGAAGTATAAAAGTTCATATTTTTATCAAGCTGCAATAAATTATTGCTTTCATCAAAACCATTATGCAATGTCATCTCACAACCAATTGTATTTGTACTGTTCAATACAGTAGGTAATAGCCACATATGACTATTTAAATTTACATTTAAATTAACTAAAATTAAATAAATTTAAAATTCATTTCCTCACTTGTGCTAGCAATGTTTGAAGTGCTGAATAGCCATGTGTGGCTACTGGTTATTGTGCTAAACAACAGAGATATGAAACATTTCCATTTCTTCAGGAATTTCTGTAGAACAGTGCTTCATTTGATACTCTTCTCTGACTTGTTTACATTTGCACAGAAAGAGTAGATGCTGTTAGGGGCCAACCCTGCCCCCACAGAACACCTGGATGATGTGCCGCCAGATCTGCTTGGTCTTAACACTGTACACAATGGGATTGAGCACAGGAGGGAGCAGCAGGTAGACATTGGCCATGAACGTGTGTATTACTGGTGACAAATGCTTCCCATAGCGATGAACCAGGGTCATGCCGATGAGAGGCACATAGAAAAGCAGCACTGCACAGATATGAGAGAAACAGGTGTTGATAGCCTTGAGCCTCTCTTCCCAGGAAGCAATGCCCAATACTGCCTGGAGGATTAGAATGTAAGACACCAAGAGGATTAAGGCATCTAACACAATAATGAAGATCACAGCCAGCAGGCCATAGATGCTATTGACACTTGTGTCAGCACAGGCAAGCCTCATGGCATCCTGATGGAGGCAGTATGCATGGGAGAGGACATTGGAGTGGCAGAAAGGTAACCTTTTGATGAGGAAAGGCACAGGGAGCACAGCCCCCACACTCCACAGAAGGACTGCTGCTCCAATTTTGCCAATGACGCCATGAGTAAGAATGGTAGCATAGTGCAAAGGAAAGCGGATGGCCACAAAGCGATCAAAGGCCATGGCCACCAGAACACCTGACTCTACTCCCCCAAGGTGTGGATGAAGAACATCTGGGTAATACAGGCATTAAAAGTTACTAAGCGCCAGCTGAACCAGTGAACACTGACCATGGTGGGCATGGAAGATAGTGAAAGGCTAAGGTCAGTAGCAGCTAACATGGCCAGAAAATAATACATAGGCTCATGGAGACTTCGTTCAACTTTGATCACAATAAAGATGGTGACATTGCCCAGGAACGTGGTGCTGTAGAGAAGACAGAGGGGCAAGGCCATCCACAAGTCCTTCTCTGGCATTCCTGCAATCCCAGTCAGGATGAAGAAGGTCTGGTGGTTATCAGTAGTTTGGTTGAGCAGTGACATAGTGGAACAGTGGTTGACTAGACAAAAAGAGAAGAGCTCATTAAGTCAAATATCCTTCAATGGAATCAGTGGCAATAAGTATTGAGATGATAGCGGTAAGAGAAAATAACTAAAATATTATTCTAACACATCCATGTTCACAGCTTGATACAAAAACTGATGGATATGCCTCATGAAGCAAGAATTCTGTTACTGTTCATAAAATACTAAAATACTTAGTGGAAAGGAAAAAAAATAACTTCAATCAACATTTGCCCCTAAGAGGGATATAAATCATTTGAAAACATCAAGGAGTTAGCTCTCTTGCAGACTGAAATAATAAGGAAAAGTTTGGCATTGTGCATTTATGTGGATAATAAACACCAACATCAACAACCATAAAGAAAATTTTGGTGAATACAAACCTAAGGGCTGTTCCTAAACACAGATGTGCATACATACATGTATGTATGTATGTATGTGTATCTTGGTTGTGATCTTAAATTGTTGTGATTTAGATATGCTTCTTTCCCTCTTTGGCACTTAATTTCTCTACCTGCATGATGTGGGATGGAGGAGAAAAGATACCCTTTAAGGAATTTAAAGCTCTGATCTCCTGCTTTCCTGGGTCTATGGGTAGTAAAAGGACCTGAGCTTGAAACATGTGAGGGAGGGAGAAGTCACCTTGGCCCCCAAGGAACTTTAGAAAGACCCACTATGGTTGGCAGAATAACAGCCCCCAAGAATGTCCACATTGGAATCCTTGAAACCTGTGAATATGTTACCTTGCTTGGCAAAAAGGAATTTGCATATGGAATTAAAGTTAAGGACATTGAGATGAAGAGCTTATCCTGGATTATCCAGGTAGGTCAAATCTAATCACATGAGTACTTAAAAGTGAAGAACCTTTTCCAGCTGCAGAAAACCACAAAGATGGCAGCATAAGAAGGACTTGGCTTTACTTGCTGGCTTTGAAAGTTAAGAAAGAGTACAAGAAATCAAGGAATGTGCATGTCTTCTGGAAGCTGGAAAGAGAAGAGGAGAGAATTCTTTCAGAGTCTCCAGAAAGGATTGCAGAAAGGAATTCCTAAAACCTTGGTTTCAGCCCAGTGAGACCCATGTTCTGACCTACAAAATTGTTACATAATAAATACATGTTACTTTAAGCCACTAAGTTTGTGGTAGTTTCTTATAGCAGTAGTAGAAAATGAATACCTGGGAACCAGAGTAGAGTTGCTTTAGTCCCTTTTCTAAAACATTCCAAGTCTTCCTACTGCTGGTCTCAATTACTCAGGCCCTGTCAAAAAGACATTTTTTTCCTTTATTGCAATTAGATTTCTTTGTCCTAAAGGGCATCTAGAAAGAGATTCTGAGATCCATTTTTCTCTTCTTTAGGGAACAGAATAACCTCTTAATATTGCAAGTTTTGCAATTAACCCCTGGTTCAGCTAGACGAAATTCATTCATAAAGAGTTTCCAAAAAGAGAGGTTCAAGCATTATTCAGATTAGTAAAGTCAGTACCCTTGGTGTTGAAAATTTATCTGGACTTCATTCCCTGTCCCTCCACAGAGAACCCTTATTCTCCTCATTCCATGCTACTATGTGTCTGCTCTAATAAACTTCATCTTGAGTTAGCAGCAACTACATTTCTCAGTATAACTCTAAGTAAGGCCTGTGTGGATCTATGGGCTATTTTAGACATTCATACTCACTGCTCACAGTGACAAAGATCAAGATTAAAATCTTAGTACCACACAATCAATTCTATTCCATTTCAATTTTGTGCTATTGTCTTTAAGAATACATATTCAAACGTGCATCTGAGACAATCACCTTTTTAGGTCAGTCTAGCCACAGCTGATATAGGGTTCAGGATTATAAGAAAGAGCAGTGCTGTAGTGGCTCTTAACCTTGTTTTTATCATGACCCTTCAGAGAATCTCATAAAGGGTCTACCAGGTAAGAATGTGCATAGACACACACTCACACACACACACACACACACACACACACACATGCACATAAATTCAAGCAAATTTTTGCACAAATATTAAGTGAATTTACATTTTGTTGAAAACCATCCTGGACACAAGTTAAGAACTCAGACTTAAAGGATTTTTAAAAAAAGAAAACATGAAATAGGAACATGGGTCACAGAAAGGAACAAAGCCACTAGATAAAATTCAGAGCAGACACAAAAGACAGAAAGTATGAATGCTTGAGAGTGAATGGAGACAGAAAAGAGTTATCCAAAATTTCTTGGGAGTCAGTGGTTTAGTGCTGCATTGCCCAATATGATAGGAACTAGACACATGTGCCTATTTAAATTTAAACTAATTAAATTAAATTAAAATTTCACCTTAGTTGTACTAGATATATTTTAAGCGTTCAATAGCTACATGTGGCTAGTGGCTATTGTATTGGAATTGGAGGGTAAGATGTAGAATATTTTTATCATTGAAGAAAATTGCATTGAAACTTGAAAAGTCGGGGCTGCAGACTGCCGAGTTAAAGGACAGCAACATCCTAGCTGACCTCTTGACAAATATTTGGTCTGGTTGGATTTTAGGGTCTGTCACTTATGTACTGCATAACATCTGTCTCTCTTTGCCTATATCTCTGTCTTTGTCTCTGTTTTGGAAATTTGAAAAGGAAAACAGCTTTAAAACTAAAGACTCTGGAGAGAGACCACTTGGGTTTGAATCCTGGCTGTATGACCTTAAACAGGTTACTTAATAATCTCTATGCTCATCCCTCACCTCTCTTTACAATGAAAATGAAAATCATAGTATCTACCATGGAGTTGTTAAGAGTATTCATTAGGACTATTGATAGGGCACTTAGATAAGCATCAGGGAAATAATAAACACTCACTGAAGTTTAGCTATATTCAATGTTCATCCATTGTCCCTAACTTTGGTAATGTTTGTTTAAGTATAAACATTATCTCTCAAAATATTTATGTCCTGAAATCTATTTACATGTTGTTAAATTTATGTACAAACCTACCCATATATTATTTTCATATTTCCATTAAATTCTGTATTGCTAATATCTCTCCATCCCTCAGCCAATTTATCCCAACACTGAAATCTGTGGCTTGCAAGTGGTGGCTGTTGCAAGGCTCAAGATGTTGGATTCTGTAGATCTGTCTCAGTGAATTTGCACTTAACCATTACGGCTTCTGGTAAAAAATTTAGAGGAAGTAGGTCCTGGATAAATCAGAGATAAAAGGATGGTACATGAGCAGGAGTCAAAGATGGTAAAAAAAAAAAAAAATCAATAATAACAAGAGAATAAGAAGGAAAATTTATTCGGAAGAACTAACAACCGCAAAAGAAACACTGTGCTGACGATCTAAGGAGCTTAATCCCAAAGACCAGTGGCATTCTTCCAGGATTTAGGGTGAGAATAGCATACTAGGCTCTTGATTTCTTAAGATCCCATGAACTCAGAAAAAAACCTTTTCATGTTTAATTAATTTATTGATTAATTACTTCATATTTATTGAATGCCTACTAAGTACCAGACTTACCATGATTAAACAGAAGACCAAAAAGAGAAACTTTCTTTGTTTGTTTTCCTTCCAAGATCCCTTAGCAAAGACCACATTGAAAACAAGATCAGCAGCATGAATGTACCGTATGCCTAGCGCTGAACACAGGCATGCTTTATATATGCATCAATATGTCGAGCTTGTCTTCACAGCTGGACTTAGCTTCATTCTGTCTCCCTCAATAATAGCGATAGACCATGGAGAAGATCCAGCCTGAGCTTTCCTCACAGCAAAAGGGCAGGAGCTTCTGTAACTTTAGAAGGGTATGTGGAGGTAGAGGTGGAGGAGGGGTGGGCATTGAGAGTTGTTTCCTTTCATCTACTATGGAACTACCATTCGATACCTTTTCCACAGGCAGGCAGGTGGAATGGCTGCTCTCTGAGGGACAGACATGAGCATCCTACACTCTTAAAGGATCTCAGCTGCAGAGTAGAAGAGAAGGCCCTTTGGATTTGTCTCATGTGGGAGCCTAGGACTGATCTCTCACTTGGGGAAGGAACGTATTTGTCACTGGACTTGATCTGGGACTTAGGAGGAAAGGACAACAATCTACAGGGCCCTCGTTTCACTAATTAGCCTTTGGAAGAATCATTTAACGATACAAAAAGCCTAGGGGAAAGGACTATTATTATTGCCACTGCATGCATTGGGAAAACAAAGGTGACAGAAGTTAATTAATTTGACCCAAATCTCAAAACTAAAAGTTAAATCCATGTACTGTGATCATTGTAGTTATGGTTTGTTCTAAAGAAGAGGATCAACTACTTTTAGCCACAGGGGCAATTTCTCCCATTTTTTAATGCAAATTCCAGACAAAATAACAGACTAAGCTCAGCCAACATGTCCTCCTTAACTCCCACCATCCAATGCTGACCTTTACATTTTTCTATGAACTGTCCATACTGCAGTCCCCTCCATTCTGTGACAGCACCCCAAAGAAAGCACCTCAGATTACCCCAACTCACCAAAAGCCTGGTCTGGGAAACTTGTGTCTTTTCTGATGCTGACAGCCACAGTAGCACAAAGACTTAAAAGCAATAACACTAGGGCAGATGCCAGTTTCCTCTGCAGTGATCCTATGGAGACATGAGAGGCTGACTTCCTAGGGCCAAAATCTATATGGACTCTGGGCTTCTGAGCAAGTGTTCTTTGTCATGGTCTCAGAGGACTTGGTTTTCCCCAGTGCAAACCTGTGAGGGCAACCCATGCAAACAGAGTTAATTTCGGGTCCTGTATGAATGGTGCATCACTAGCTGTAGCAACATACAATTATACTCCAGGGCTTAATGTTTTAAATTCTCTCTTAAAAAAATTAAAAGAATAGTTTACCCTTGTTTCACATGCCCTTTAGTTATCGCCCCATTCTTTTTTTGGCTTCACAACAAAGACTTTCCAACATTGTATTGCAAATGTCATCAATGGCCTGCTTATTACTAAACTCAGAGAACATTCTTCATCTTACTCTCCTTTTCAGCAGGATTCAATATAGTGCAAAATTACGATGTTGAATCACTTTCTTTTCTTGGTCTCTGCGAAACTTTTTGGTATTTCCTCCTACTTTAATTTCTACTTCTCAATATCCGGTGATGATTTATCTTCTTCCTAGATCACAAAATGTTGGTGTGTCTTTTATTTGGTCTTTTCCCCTATGCTTTAACTCCATTCTCTCAATGAGTAATATTTTAAATATTACTTTTAAAAAGCTTTTAATAAAGCTTTAAATATCATTATATGCTTATTACCTGTAAGTGTATATTTTCAGGCCAGAATTCTACTTTGATCTCCCTATCAGCTTCTTATTTCATAACTCCACTTGGATATCAAATAAGAAATTTAACATGGAAAATACTGTAAAACAAACAAAAAAATTGTTTCTTCCTCTGTGTTTATGGTTAATTTCAATAAATCACACTAATTATACCATAATACTCCTAGGTGCCCAAACCAAAATTCAGGCCTTGCCCTCTTTCTCAACATCTAATCCATTACCATTGTACCATGCATTGTAACTTTTTAATTCCTCTGCTAATACTTCATCAGCTATATTTTGAGTTTATTTCTTAATAATTACCCTAAAAATTATAAAATGCATCTTTAACTTGTTACTTTCCACTTCACAGTAAAATATTGCAAATTTTCTATAATATACATTCATTTTCTCCCAACCTTTATGAAACTATTTTATACCTATTGCATTTATGCATCATAAACCAAATAATTCAATGTTATCATTATTTACTTAAAAAACTTGTGTTTTTAAATAAACTAAAAAACATAATACATTATTTACATAAGTGATCCTTTCTATTACCCTTACATTTGTCATTTTCAGTGCTATTTATTTCTTCTTTGGTTTCAAGATAATGCCTGGTGTCATTTCCATTCACCAAGAGTACATCTTTTATCATTTCTTATAAGGTAGATTTTCTAGCAATAAAATCTTCAGATTTATATTTATTAGGAGGTTTATTTATTTTAAATTTAGTTTTTTAAATTTTAATTATAATAGGTACATAATAATTGTATATCTTTATAGGGTACATGTGATATTCTGATATAGGCACACAATATGAATTAATCAAATCAGGGTCATTGGGCTATCCGTCACCTCGGGTATTTATCATTTCTTCATGCTAGAAACAATTCTATTCTACTGTTTTAGTTATTTTAAAGTATACCCTAACTTATTGTTGATTATAGTCACTTTCTTATGCAATCAAATGTTGTTCATTCAGGTCATTAAATATGAAATGTACTATTTTGAATCAAAAGTTTATTTATTATATCTCATACAAGAAGCAGTACAATTAATCAAAGTACGCACCTAAACTATCAATTTTGCCATCTTAATGTTAGCTTGTTTTTGCCAGCAGCGAAGAAGCCTGCAGAGCTAATGGCAATGAAATCGCAATAGGAGTTTTCCAAAGCTTGAGAATTGAATGAATATTTGTCCTTACAAGAAGTAGTCCAAAGAAGAAGTGGTAGTCAGTTGGTGCAAGGTCTGGTGTATATGGTGGATGACAGAGCGTTCCCAAGTCCAGCCTCTGTACTTTGAGCAGTGTGGTTTGTGCAATATGTGGCCATGCAATGTCTTGCAAGAGAATTGGCCTGTCTCTATCAACCAATCTCAGCTGCTTAATCACAAGCATCCTCATCATTTCATCCAATTGGATGAAGTAGACATCCCCTGTAATCTATTGATCATGTTTCATGAAGCTGTAGTGGATAATAGCAGTGCTGGCCCACTAAACAGACACCATTAGTTTTTTTTCATGAATATTTGGTTTGGGAATGTGTTTTGGTACTTCATCTTTACCCAACCATTGTGCCAAACACTTGAGATTGTCAAAAAGAATCAATTTTTTAAAAGTGGGCAAAAGATATGAACAGAAACTTTTCAAAAGAAGGTAGACTAATAGCCAACAAGCATATGAAAAAATGCTCAACATCTCTAATCATCAGGAAAATGCAAATCAAAACCACAATGAGATAATCGCCTAACTCCAATGAGAGTGGCTTTTATCAAAAAGGTCCAAAACAGTAGATGCTGGCGTGGATGTGGAAAGAAAGGAACATTTACACACTGTTGGCAGGACTGCAAACGAGTTCAACCACTATGGAAAGTAGTATGAAGATACTGCAAAGAGCTAAAAGTTTACCTACAATTTGATCCAGCAATCTCACTACTGAATATTTACCCAAAGGACAAGAAGACATTTTATTAAAAAAGACACATGCACTGTAATGTATATAGCAGCACAATTCACAAATGCAAAGATGTGGAAACAACTGAAGCGAACATCAATACATGAGTGGATTAATAAAATGTGGTATATTTATAGCATGACTCAGCCTTTAAAAAAAAAAAAATGGAACTAATACCTTTCGTAACAACCTGGATGGAATTTGGGACCATTCTTTTAAGTGAAGTACCACAAGAATGGAAAAACAAACACCACATGTACTCACTGCTAGTTTGGAACTAATTGATCAACAGTCGTGTGCACATATGCTAGTAAAATTCAACGGAAATCAAACAGGTGGGAGGGGGAGGATGGATGGGGAAATTCATACCTAACAGGTACAATGCACACTATCTGGGAGATGGACACACTTATAGCATTGACTCAAACTGTACAAAAGCAATTCATGTAACTAAAATGTTAGTACCGCCATCATATTTTGAAAAAAAAATTTAAAAAAGAATCCATTTGTCATCACATGTAAGAATATGGTATAAAAATGATTCACCTTTATGTCGTGACAGCAAAGAAAGGCAAGCTTTGAGATGATTTCTCTTCTGACGCTCGTTTAATTCATGTGGTACCCATCTATCCAGCTTCTTCACCTTGCCAATTTATTTAAAATGCTCCAATACTGATGGCATATTAACATCAAACCTTGCTGCTAATTCATGTGTATGGCTCCATGATTGGTCATTAGTACCTTACATAGTTTGTTTGGTGAGGTCATGTTTTCCTGGATGTTCTTGATGCTTGTGGATGTTCATCAATATCTGGGCACTGAAAAGTTAGGTGTTTATTTTAATCTTTGCATTCTAGGCTTGTTTGAACCCATCCCTGAGAAGGCTTTCCAGATACTCAACTGGAATTGAGAGTTGTGGTCTAAGTCTCTGGTCACTGCAGCTCTATCAGCACTGGGCGTGGCCCAATCCCAGTAATGCTGTGACTCTCACAGACTCCTGGTGGTACCGTCTTGGTGAGGTTGGGTAAGTTATGAGAAAATTCCCTGGATTACCAGGCAACAACTCTCACTCTCTTCCCTCACTCTCTGTGTTGCACTGCTGGAGTTGGGGAGAAGTGACAAGGGCACTCCTTCATGGCCACCACTGCCAGATCACACCTGAAGCCAGCTCAGTCTCACCAAAAGTCCATGGTGACTTTTGCCTGGCTACCTCTGATGTTTATTCAAAGCCCAAGAGCTCTTTAGTCAGCAGGTACTGAATCCTGCCAGTACTGGGTCCTTCTTTTTGGGGCAGCATGTTTCTTTCTGGCTCAGGGTGGGTCTAGAAATGCCTTCCAGAAACTAAGGCCTGGACTCAGGGCCTTCAGGAGTCTGGTTGGTGCTTTATTTTACCGTGGCTGAGCTGACACCTGAGTTATAAAACAGAGTCCTCTGAACTTTATACCCTTTCCCTTCCCCAAGTGGAAGACAACTTTCCCTAAGCCACACTGCCTGTACTAGGGAGAGGGGTGACTTGGTGTCACGCTGGGTCACGTGAAACTCAAGTTCACTGGCTCCGAACCTGCACAGTCACAGAAATTGCCCAAGGACTGAAGCCCTTGTGGCCTTACCGCCTTAGGAATTTAGTCTAGGCCCCAGGTTGCTTTTTACCAGCTGGAACTCTGATTTTGGCATGGAGGATTTTCCTCTGGCCAGGCTGGTCTAAATGCTCTCTTCATGGGCACTGGTAGAATTCTGCCCTGCACTGTGTTCCCTCGTGCCAGAGTGACCCTGAGTTTCAATGCAAATTCCCACAATAACTTCACTCTCCTTCTTCCAGGCACACAGATGCTCTCTCCACTTGGCATGCTGGGGTGGTACTGCCAGAGGACGGGGGAGGGGTTGCGTAGGCACTGCAAGATTGTCTTTTCTGCCCTCTTCAGTGCCTCTTTCCTTGATATAATGTTAAAGCCAGTTAGTATGATCAGTCACCTGATTTTTGATTGTCTGAAGGTGCTTGCTTGGATGGATAGTTCTTGAATTTGGGTTTTGTGCAGAGAGACAATCCCTGGAGGTTTCTACTCAGCCATCTTGCTCTTGCCCTCTCCCTTTATTTTTGAAGGAGGGTTCTACTGAATATAGAATTCTTATTTCAGTATTTTTTTTTCCTTTCAGAACTTTGTATATGCCAATCCAATGCCGTCTAGCCTCCATTTTTTTTTTCAGATGAAATATCAGGCATTGATTCAATCTTTTTTTACCCCGTAAGTTGATGAGTCATTTTTCTTTTGCAGTTATTAGTCTTGGACTTTCGGCAGTTTTATGATGTTGTGTCTATGTGTTAACATCTTTCTATTCTAATTTAGGTTTCTTGAACTTATTGAATCTGTAGACTAATTTTTGTTGCTAAATTTAGAATATTTGCAATGTTATATTCTCAAACATTGATTCGGCCACTTTCATCTTTCCTCTGGAACTCCCATTATAGAGATGTTGGTAGGCTGATGTTGTCCCACAATGCCTGACACTGTGCATTTGTCTTCAATACTTTTTTTCTATATTATTTTCTTTTGTTACTTTTTTATTTATCTATTTTCAAGTTCTTAGATTCTAATTTCTGCCATCTCAAATCTGCTATTGAGTCCATCTAGTGATTATTTTTTAATTTCAGTTCATTGTAATTTTCAACTCAAATTTCCATTTTGTTCTTTTTTTATACTCCCATTTTCCCTGTGGAGATTACCTATTTGTTCAATCACCGTCATCATATTTCCTTTTATTTTATTTAAATATAAGTTTTAAAAAATAATCTGCACACATTTAAAGTATATTCTTTGAATTATTTGCCCACTAAAATCAACACTTGGGACATTTCAGAGTTAAATTATATTAAGTGCATTTTTCTTTATTATAAACAATGCTTTCCTATTTCTATAAAAGTCTCACAGATTTTTGTTGAAAACTGGGTGCCTTAGATACAATAGCATAGAAACCTTAGGTTCTTAATTGCTTTTAAGATAGTTGTGGTTTTGTTATTATTTTCTTTTATTTATTTTTAGTAATTTGTCTGAATTTAAACTGTGAAATCTGTCTTCTCACAATAAATTTTTCCCACTAAGTACTGATGTGTACTCTCAGATTATTTTTATTTTCATTCCATTTTTCAGCCTGGCTTCCCAGGTATTGCCTATGAGTCTACACATCTTGGTGGTGTGCCAATAATTTGGGCAGAAATTGTTACTGAGAACCTTAGGTCAGAAACACTGGGCCACTGGGTCTGTGAGTTGTGTGGGGAATACATTTCGTACTCAACCAGTTCTCACATCCCCCTCTGCTTTCACTTTCCAGCAGGCTCTCTTGAGTTCCCCCACATGTTAAAATAGCTTCTCAGAAAACAAGGGATGCATGAAGAGCTTATCTGGCCCTTTCATAACCATAATCTCCAGGTTTTCCCTGTTGAATTTTTCAGGGATCCCCTATTTGCAAACTCAGGCTACTAAAACTGTGAATTTTGCCTATTTATTTCCTACTGCGCTTTTCAATTTTAGTTGACTTAACCTTGTTTTTTTCCCTCCATCTCAAGTTGAGTCTGTACTCTCTGGCAGCACAGCTGCTGGTTTGTCAGCCAGCCTAAACCTGATAAAATTACTTTTGATTTTATTATTCTTATTATTGACAGTGGTGGAAGAGTAGTATTCTTGCAAGAAGCTGTATAAGTTTATAAGTTTTTCAATATGTTTCTCAAAATGTTGCCTGTCTTGGGTCAATTTCCAGAGTGTTAGATTTTTTAAAAAAATAATTTATCTAGTTTTATATCTCTTTTTTTTAAATAGGATTCACCAATCTATTCCTCTGAAAAAGGCAGAAAATCTTTTTTTCTACTGATATGTATATATACATGCACATACATACCCACACATGTGCTCACACACACACATACACACACACATACACATATGCACTTTAGAATATTTATATTAAAAAACAAAGAAATGAGACAAACACTGGCGGGACACTTTTTTTTCTTCTGATGAAAAACCTGACAGAATGTTTGATGCTGGTGGAAATAATCACGTACAGGATAAAAACTGTATGATGAGAAAGAGTCATACACAGAATTGCTGAAGTCGTGTTTCTGAGCAGACAGCAGGGGATAGAATCTGATGTAAAGACTAGAGAGTTGGATTTTAGAAAGGAGTATGAATATTTCATCTCATCTTTCATTTCATCTCATAATATAAGATAACAGAAAAGTCAGTGTACATTTGAAACTGTTAGTAGGTGAATAAATGTAGTGTGGGGTGCTGGATGATGTTTTCTGATTGTCTTCATTTTCTTAATGAAGGAAGAAACAAAGTCATCAACAAAGAGCAGGTATCTGGGTAAGATGATGGGTGTTTGAGGAGAAAGGATTGGTAAGAAATCATTATCTGAGGGAGGAGAAAAGTTATAAAGTGTGATTGTCTGAAAGCATTGAAGGAATACATGAGGACTTTGGTAACAAAGTTATAAATCTATTAATAAATAAATGCATTTAAAGTAGGAGTAGTAAATGTGGTTGTGTGATTTCTGCAGGCATATTGGGCTGTATAAATGCTGATGGGGAGGAGAAGGAACAGCTGCACTTATCCAGGAGAAGCTGTTTAATAACGGATAACAAGGAATTGCTGAATGAATGGCAGGTTAAATAACTGTCCCTAAGATCAAAGAACCGAAAAATTAAAACTGTGATTTCAAACAAGATTTATCAGACTTAACAGACTCTACTCTTTCTACTGACTCTGCCTTCTTAGATATGGAGAGGCACACCTTTGAAAGAGTAGAGTTCCAGATATTAGGAAACTCTGACTGTTAGAATCATCTGGAGTCTTTCTGGAGGAGGTTATGCTAGAGGTGGCATCGGTTTCTGTACATATGGATAAGGCAAGTCCTGATGTCCTCAGGAGAATCCATGCCACCAGTTAAGCATTCAGAAAGTTTGCATCAACACTTTGTATATGTTTAGTTCTGTCCCCACTAAGCACTCTCACAAGATCGAAACTCCTTGAAATTAAAGATGTTGTCATTTAACTTTTTGCCCCTAGTGACTAGGGTTGCTTAAAGACAGTTTCAAAAATTAAAACCTAACCTATAGAAATATATATAGTGTATAGTGTATATTAGAAATATGTATAATATAGTAGCATTATATGTAGTATTTATTATACATAATATAGAGCATATAATATATAAAATATATTATAATATATATCACATATAGAATTGTATATTAATATATAATATATATTATATAAAATATAATATATAATAATTAACACTATAAATACACAGAAAAATCATAAGTTTCTAGACATATTCATAATCTCTTATTTAAAAATATATAGATGCACTTATATTTAGGCACTAGTCCTTAACGTGTATGGTGTACGTTGTCTCCTTCAGGTTGTAATACACACTGGGAAAGAAATGGGTTTAGAAATTAAAAATAAATAGATAAACTTCTGCCATACACTCTCAGTCATGACTGAAGTAAAGTATTCCCATATAATGTTTTATATCTGACTTCTGTTTACTGCTGTAATAATGTGAATATGCCTTTAAGCCCCACAGGGGGCTTAAAGATGAGATAGAAAGGGTCTGTGGACAACTGAAGGACTGACCCAAAAAGGCACACATGGAAGTAATCAGCTGGTTCTATAATTTTCAGAATTACCTCAGTGATGAAAAAAATCATTATAAAAAACGCATTAAAACAAATGAAATAAATTATATGTGATATATTGGAATAAAAACCCAGAAAACCAAAGAAGTCCAGTAAATTCAAAGAACTATGCCTCTGTGTTCCCGATGGACAGAGTCTAGGCAACCATTCTCTCTATGCAAAACAACAGCAGACCCTAGCTCTATTGCATGGCCAATTGCAACACAAGTTCACCATTGAGAGTGAGACTGGCTTTGGAGTCAGAAGCCCCAGTCCAAAATTCAGCCAGAATCTTAAAACTCAGCCATTTAACATGAGGCAAATCAGTGTGTGCGCATGTGTGTGTGCATATGCATGTGTGTATATGTTCGCAACTGGCTGAGAGGATGCAAATAAAAGCAAACTGAAGAAAATGTTGAGATAAGTGTTGGCTGAAGAAAGGGCAGTCTGGCGGATAAAGGAAGGGCTGGAGTTAGTAGAGAAATGGGGATGGAAGAGGCAATAGCCCAGGTGGCACTGCATAACACCTCACAGGGGATTATTTACGGAGAAGTTGTGAAATCCTTGCAGAATCCTGATGGCCCCAGACACCACGAGAGGTTTGAGTTGTCTTCATAAGTGTTCTGCACTCTAGTTTCAAGGAAGGGAAGGAGCCCAATTAATTCTGAACTGGAGCACAGAGGTTGATACTGGTAACAAATTAACCTTAAAATGTTTTATATGCCCTCTATGTAAAAATAAATACTGTATTGAATTATTTATGTAAAATTTGTCATTAAATCCTCACAGAAATTCTAGTGAAGGATATAATAAATACAGATGAAAATAGTCTACACAGTGTCATGCAGTGCTGGAAAGCAAAGATGAAAAGAAAAAGTAAAATGCAGGTGTTATTATTAGAAATAAAAGAAGGCATATACTGTGGGGGGAGAGACATAGTGCATGGGTAAATATAAAATAAAGATGGGATGGAAGAATACATAGGGATTTCCTTGGAAGATAGAGAAGGAGGGGGCTGAAAAGTTAAGGAAGATGAAAAGGAGAAGAAAGATGGTAGAGATAAGAATGAGGGTGAAAAGGAGAAGACAGGATAAAACACATTCAGGTAAAGAAAAGCAGAGTCAAAACCAGCATCAACTATTTACATAGAAGAACAGTGCTTTTGGCAGGCCCTGGGGATTTAGACAAAGAATATTAAAGATTTTCCAAGAAAACCTCCAATAGGGATAAGCCAAATGATTCTTCCCAAGTGAAAGCCACGAGAATTTTTGGGCTGAGGGGTCAGCAGGCCCAAGCAAGTGAAGGGCTTTCACATAACATGAAAGTATATTTTTTGAAAGAGGCTGAGTTCCTGTTAAGAAGACACAACACAACATTCATAAGTGAACTACACTCCCTTTCAAAGAATCTTCTGTGTCTAAGAAATTAGAATCTGCAAAATAACTTCTTTGTATTCATGTTTCCCAAACAGAAAATTCTCATCCTACAGCAGAGAAACAGGAAACAAAATGAGCAAGGAAACCCACCTGGTCTTGTGTGCCTAATCCCAACCCAAGCTCAGAGTTCCCTGACCAGCTCTTGAGGTATCTTTCTCCTTTCTCGCAAATACCTCGGTGAAAGTAAAGATGCCCATACTATCTCTCGCAGACTGCCTATTTATGTTTTTGTTTGCGGCCTCATAGAAAAATAGAATTTTTTCCTTGGCTGAAGATTTTTAATCCACATGCCGAAGATCAGAAAGGGTTTTGAGGGTATACAAGACTGCTTGAAAGAAGATTGACATTCAATCTCCATATTCACTCATTCATTGTTTTATTTCTTCATTCAACTCATATGGAAAAGTTAAGCTGTGCCTTACATGTGCTCAAGGAGTTTATGAACAAGAAAATATTCCTTTATGTCAGGGAGTTTAATGTTAAGTAGGAGAGATAGACATTATGCAATGTGTAATTAACTGTACTGACTTTTAAGAAGGAAAAGAACAGAAATGTGAAGACAGCATACCAAAGAGTCTTAAGCTATCTGGGTAAGCCTTCGGAAAA
Organism: Indri indri; assembly: GCA_004363605.1. Taxonomy (NCBI): domain Eukaryota; kingdom Metazoa; phylum Chordata; class Mammalia; order Primates; family Indriidae; genus Indri; species Indri indri. The sequence goes on along the minus strand of RJWJ010002576.1, from coordinate 9,292 downwards.
GGCTTACTTGGGAAGGGTAGATAGGCTTTGGTTAGGCAAAGAGAGACTTTACCGTGGGTGAGGAAAAGCGTAAAGAACTGGGAAGAAAAACTTACAAACTTTATATCCGGAAATGTTTCAGTGAGATCCAGGAATTTAAAGACTACAAATTCGTCTGGATTCAATAGACCAAAGGTAAGAGTAAATGGCATGAGTTGGTGCTGAAGAGGGAGGGGCTGGATCTTGCTGTACCTTGCAGGCTTAGAATTTTGAACTTTGTTTTAAGTACAATGGGATCCCTTAAAGTCATTTTGCTTGGGATGAATAACTTGATTTGCTATTTTTTGGAAAAAAGTCTATTCTGACTGCAGAATGAAGACTGTATTGGAATGGGGCACTAGTGGATGCAGTAAGATGAATTAGAGAGCTGGGAAGAAATAGGATGCATGATTTATTGGCTCAAGGAAGACGAAGAAAGGAGATAATGTTTTTTCATGCTTTAGAGATAAGTTCGGAAATTGGTCAAGTGTGGATTTGATGAAGGAAGAGTTTTTGAATATGGCTCCAAAATTTCTGGTGTATTAGGAGACTAACAAAAAGTCCTACCTGCGGTTATTCTCTTGAGCCAATAACCTTTATTCTCTGCTTCTTGCTACTTTAAAGTTAGGTTATGGAAAATCATAAATTGTTGAAATTTGTGAAGATTAAATGATAATATGAGCAAATTTTCCACTAATGTGTCTATTTTGCACATTCAGTTCACTACAAATACAGTGGAATAGATATCTAGGCAGGTGATATATATCTATCTTTACACACACATGGAGATGTGTGGATGTGGGTTTGTCATGGCCATGGGATTGTATATGGGTATGTGTGTGGTGATGGTAGTGTGAATTTGGTGGTTTTTTAAAAAATTTATTTAGCAAAATAATCTATGTTATTAAGTCTTCGTTTATGGTTGCTTCTTTTCTTCCAAACTTTGAGAGCTATCAAAAGAGGAGCCTAATTCTCTACTATATAAACACTTAATATTTAGTCTTTTTTTTTTTTTTTTTTTTGAGACAGAGTCTCATTCTGTTGCCCAGGCTAGAGAGCCATGGCGTCAGCCTAGCTCACAGCAACATCAAACTCCTGGGCTCAAGCGATCCTCCTGCCTCAGCCTCCCGAGTAGCTGGGACTACAGGCATGTGTCACCATGCCCGGCTAATTTTTTCTATATATTTTTAATTGGCCAATTAATTTCTTTCTAATTTTAGTAGAGGCGGGGTCTCACTCTTGCTCAGGCTGGCTTCGAACTCCTGAGCTCAAACAATCCTCCTGCTTTAAGTGCTAGGACTACAGGCGTGAGCCACTGCTCCTGGCCTTAATATTTAGTCTTATCTCCATTTTTCAGATAAAAAATTAAATCAAAGAGAAGGGAGGTCATCACATGTGACTTTCTGGGAGCAAAAGAAAACAACATTTAGATGCTAGTTTTTAATATTGCTCTTTTCTCTGCCATTCTATTTATACTTTCATAAAGCCATTTACCTGTTTATATGAGAATATATTTTCAACTTAGGAGCTGTGAGCTAAGTGGGAGACTCCAGCCTCACCCGATAGTGAGAACACCATGATGAACTTGAATTCATCACGTGTCAGCCACCACAGTTTCATTCTGACAGGTATCCCAGAGATGCCAGACAAGAACCCACAGATGGCTTTTCCTCTGGGATTTCTTTATGCACTAACACTCCTGGGAAATGGTACCATCCTAGCTGTCATCAAGGTGGATCAGAGTCTCCATGAGCCTATGTACTACTTCCTCTCTATCTTAGCCATCACTGACATTAGTCTCTCCATGTCCACCTTGCCCTCCATGCTCAGTATCTTCTGGTTCAATGCTCCTGAGATTTCCTTTGATGCATGCATCACACAGATGTTCTTCATCCATGTATTCGGAATAGCAGAATCAGGAGTCCTAGTGTCCATGGCCTTTGACAGATTTGTGGCCATTCGAGACCCACTTCACTATGCTTCCATCCTCACCCATGGTGTTATTGGAAAGATTGGAATAGCTGCCCTCACCCGGGCAATCTGTGTGGTCTTCCCTGTGCCCTTCCTTATAAAGCAGCTACCCTTCTGCCATTCCAATGTCTTGTCTCATTCATACTGTCTTCACCAAGACATAATGAGGCTAGCCTGTGCCAGCACTCGCGTCAATAGCTTGTATGGCCTCATCGTAGTCATCCTCACACTGGGGCTCGATGCCCTCATCATTCTCTTGTCTTACGTACTCATCCTGAAGACTGTGCTTGGCATTGCCTTCAATGCGGAAAAGCTCAAAGCCCTCAACACCTGCCTCTCTCATGTTTGTGCTATTCTTCTCTTCTATGTCCCTTTTATTGGTGCCTCCATGATCCACAGATTCGGGAAGCATTTATCACCAGTAGTGCACACACTCATGGCCAATGTCTACCTGCTACTCCCGCCTGTGCTAAACCCCATTGTCTATAGTGTGAAGACCAAACAGATAAGAAGACGGATCATCCACATTTTCCAGAGAAAGAACAGGACCTAGTGGAATGGAATCACATGTAAGATGCAGAATAAGTAGCTACTGGAAGAATTAATGTTAATATTAATATTTCTATTTTCAACAGTTACAGTGCAAACTTTACACATCTGGAAAAATGCAAGGGTGGACAAGGCTTGTGGGTGAAGATACAAAACAGGTTATTCTTGTTCTGTATATACTTTATTTTGGAATGTATGCATTTTGGTATCTGGCAAATAATATCTAACCTAATTAAGTAATATCATATGCTTCTTTGAAACTGGAGATGAGCATCAATGAGAAAAAAATTACCATCTGTTTATCCAGATAATACTTATGAGTGTTTATTCTTATAATATTAAGTAATATTTTCCTTAGTTATTAATTAAATACTAATTATGGTAAGAAGGATTCAAGAAGCCCTTTAGCACTGCCTGCCAAAGGACAGGTTATCTGAATATATTTTTTTTTTCAAATAGAGGAAAGAAAACTGTTATAGGACCAAAAATATATACCTTATGTTTAGGTATTCATTGGGTGAAGGATGTCTACTCTGAAATTAAAGCAGGCACAGCTGTGGTTCCCTGATCCATACCTTTTCTTTTAAGTGGTACCACTCCTTTACAGATTCATCACACTTCTAATTTTCTGCCACATACTTAGTAGACTAATAAGTATTTTACCTTTGTACTTTCGACCCAGCACAAGTGACATCAATTTTCCCACGTACTACAGGATCCAGTAAAACTTTACTGAATAAAATTACTCAGCACAAGGAAGAGGTTTAAAAATGTAGTGTACATAGGTGTGGAGTGAATATGTCAAAGGAAATGTGCTTTTGCATTGAGGATAATATCTGCTTTAAGAATTGTGATAATCATTATATAACCAGGTTGCTAGGGTGATTATTTATTCATTCAATAAATATACATTGAACACAGATGAAATGCCAGTCATGATGCTAGACTGTGGGAATACAGAAAAAATTGCAGCAATTTTCTGATCAATCTTTGAAATATTCCTCTGTAAAGAAACATGCATATGGACAACAATGTAAGCAGCTGTTACATCATTGTATTAATAATATCATTTATTTTGTTAATACTAACTAGAAATGCTAGCAATTTACTGGTATAAGCTGCATCAGTAAATTCTCTCAACAACCTCTTCTTTCTTCTTTCTTTTTTTTTTTTTTTTTTTTTTTTTTTTTTGAGACAGAGTCTTGCTCTGTAACCCAGTGTAAAGTGCAGTGGTGTTATCATAGCTCACTGCAACCTCAAACTCCTGGGCTCAAGTGATCCTGTGCCATTTGGATGAAATAAAACTAGCTTTAAAAAGGAGTTTTGTTGGTAATTCAAGCTATCATCACAGTTGTTCAGAGTCTGTGTTACCACAAATGTCAGATTTCTCTACTCCTTTTCCTGAGCAACATTTACTCCTCCCTCAACAGACTTTCCCTCCTAAAATCTTGCCCGCACACTGCAGTGACCGTGCGCTACTACTGTTCCTGACGGTAAGAGAACTGCTGCTGCACGTCTCGTTTAGAACATCCACTAAGCCCTTTCCACTCAGTCAGGAAGCCAGTTAAAATGGGGAGAGCTGGTGAGAGGTATCCTGTCCCTATCTGCTTCCTCTAGACCTCGATCCTCTTTTCAAACTGTTAGCTTTCAATGGAGCTGGCACATTCAAGAAGCAGAGATTGGCACAAGTAAAATTTACTTTTTAATTTCTCCCTGAGGTACAGTTTTGTACAACTTTAGGAGCATCTTTAATTTGGATTACAATGTAAATTTCTCCTAGAAATTAGGTAAAACACAGCCCTTAATTATAAATTTCTCTAAGACTTCTAGCTGATTTCTTAGAAAAAAACAATTCCCACCTAGGAGCTCTGATTTTTGTTGATTTATTTGCTTATTGTTTTTCTTCTTTCTGCCTCTTTTACTTTCTGGCTCAGAAATAAACCCAAAGTTGTTACTTATATTCTTCTGTTTCTGTTTCCTCATCTACGTAATGTAATTGGATGATCACCTCTACTTACATGTACCAAAACACAGTGTTGCAAAGACCTACAGGAAATATTAGGGCTGGCATCTGAAGGACTTCTAAAAACTAGAGAATTCCAAATCTTTCCCACGATGACCCATACTTAAGCTAGACACATTGAGAACTGGAAACCGAAGACTGAGAGTCCGGCTTCATCTGGCTTGGGGTGGGGTGAAGGGAAGGACACTGCTCTGCAAAGTCAGGCATCACATCCCCTGGGCCTTTCTTTGCTCGGAAGCCCTGGCCTCAGAAGACAGAGCAGGATTTGCCAGTGACTTCAGGGTTAGGAGACTGAGAGTGAATATTAAAATGGGCCACATGAGGGTGGGGAAACAGGACCTCACATGCCTGCAGCCTTCAGCCTCATCATCTTCTCGGGGACAGCTGGACCGTGGACCTGTGCACACAGCACAAATGTCCATGATAGTCAATACGCAGAATATTGAAAGTATGTATTTCAGTTCCTTACTGGCAATTCTCTCATCTCCTTTGAATGGACAAATACTGGTTTCTATGTATTTATTGATATCTGCTCCGTGTTAGGATTTGCTGAGATCTGAGGTTACCAAAGCACCATTGTTCCTTGTGGAGGGGAAACAATGGGTCCAGACACAGAACGAGGACACTGGAGTGCAGAGGATGGAGTGGACATGCTGAAAGCAGAATGGAGCAGGTGCTGGGGGAGCACAGGGCTGGGTTCTAAAGAAGCACTGTAAGGAGGCCCAGGCGGGAGGATCACTCGAAGTCAGGCATTTGAGACCAGCCTGAGCAAGAGCAAGACCCCTGTCTCTACTAAAAATAGAAAGAAATTAGCCAGACAACTAAAAGTATATAGCAAAAATTAGCTGGGTATGGTAGCTCATGCCTGTAGTCCCAGCTACTCAGGAGGGTGAGGCAAAAAGGATTGCTGAGCCCAGGAGTTTGAGGTTGCCGTGACCTGGGCTGACACCACGGCACTCTAGCCCAGGCAACAGAGTGAGACTCTGTCTCAAAAAAAAAAAAAAAAAGGAAGCACTGTGGACTTTTACCTCTTTCTCCCAGGCATTAAGCAGTGCACTGGGTACACTTTAATTGACTCTGTCTGAAAAAAAGGAAAAAGAAAAGCACCCATTCTTTTCCTGGGGAATTTTCAGGCTCCAATAATTTGTTTCTTCTGGAAAAAGCAAACATGCTCCTAATTCCTCTCAAGGAGACTTTATCTAATATTGGTATTAGTAATATAAGACCCTAAATTCTAGAACCTTCTTCACTGTTGGCTTTGGTAGAAAAAAACAGTGAAGAGGTTATCAATTCAAGTGCAATGATATGACAGGAAACATGCTTTTAAGAGCAGCTTAAAATTTTAATTCAAAATAAAAGCACTATTAAAATATACTATTAAAATACAATATATTATCTTCAGATGAGAATTTTCTTCCTCATTCTTTTTTTTTCTTTTTTTTTCTTTTAGCATATTATGGGGGTACAGATGTTTGGGTTACGTATGTTGCACTTGCCCCGCCTCGCCCACCAAGTCTGAGCTTCAAGCGTGTCCATCCCTTGGATGGTACGCATCGCACCCTTGTGTATGCATATACCCGTCCCCTCCTACCCCTTCCCCCCTCCCCACTGCCTGACATCCAATAGATGTTATTCTTATATGTGCACTTATGTGTTGATCAGTTAATACCAATTCGATGGTGAGTACATGTGCTGGTTCTTTTTCCATTTTTGGGATACTTCACTTAGTAGAATGCGTTCCAGCTTTATCCAGGAGTATACAAGAGGTGCTATATCACCATTGTTTCTTATAGCTGAATAGTGCTCCATGGTATACATATACCACATTTTATTAATCCACTCATGTATTATTGATGGACACTTGGGTTGTTTCCACATCTTTGCAATTGCGAATTGTGCTGCTATAAGCATTTGGGTGCAGGTGTCTTTTTTATAGAGTGTCATTTGTTCTTTTGGGAAGATGCCCAGTAATGGGATTGCTAGATCAAATGGTAATTTTACTTGTGTCTCTTTAAGGTATCTCCATATTGCTTTCCACAGAGGTTGCACTAGTTTGCAGTCCCACCAACAGTGTATGAGTGTTCCTATCTCTCCGCATCCATGCCAACATTTATTGTTTTGAGACTTTTTGATAAAGGCCAGTCTCACTGGAGATAAGTGATATCTCATTGTGGTTTTGATTTGCATTTCCCTGATGATTAGAGATGTTGAGCATTTTTTCATATGTTTTCTGGCCATTAATCTGTCTTCTTTTGAAAAGTTTCTGCTCATGTCCTTTTCCCACTTTTTGATAGGGTTGTTTGATTTTTTCTTGTTGATTTTCCTGAGTTCTAAGTAGATTCTAGTTATCAGCCCTTTATTGGATTGTAGCATTCAAAAATTTTCTCCCATTCTGTAGGTTGTCTGTTTGCTCTTGTGACAGTTTCTTTGGCTGTGCAGAAACTTTTTAATTTGATCAGGTCCCATTTATTTATTTTGGTTGTTGCTGTGATTGCCTTTGGGGTCTTCTTCATAAATTCTTTGCCTAAGCCAGTGTCTAGAAGAGTATTTCCAACATTTTCCTCTTAGAATTCTAATAGTTTCACTCCTTAGGTTTAAATGTGTTACCCAGCATGAGTTGATTTTTGTGAGAGGTGAAAGGTGTGGATCCTGGTTCAGTCTTCTACATGTGGCTATCCAGTTTCCCAGAACCATTTATTGAATAAGGATTCTTTTCCCCAGTATATGTTTTTGTCTGCTTTGACAAAGATTAGATGGCCATATGCAGATGGTTTTATATCTGGGTTCTCAATTCTGTTCCACTAGTCAATGGCTCTATTTTTGTGCCAGTACCAAGCTGTTTTGATTACTACAGCCTTATAACAAAGTTTGAAGTCTGGTAAGTTGATACCTCCTGCAGGGAGGTAGCTAAGCTCCCAGCAAAAAAACGGGTCCCTTTGGTAGAGTTGCAAGGGATAAGAAAATAATAGAGAAAAATGGAAAAGAAAAGAAATAAAAGAATACACAGAGACAAAGATATAGTTTTATAAGTTTATAAAGATTATAGGGAAAGCAGGATCTCAGGAGGCCTAGACCTTCTCTGTGGATCTCAAAAAGCCCCGAATGAGGCCGGGCACGGTGGCTCACACCTGTAATCCTAGCACTCTGGGAGGCCGAGGTGGGTGGATTGCTCAAGGTCAGGAGTTTGAGACCAGCCTGAGCAAGAGTGAGACCCCGTCCCTACTAAAAAATAGAAAAAAAATGATCTGGACAATTAAATATATATATTTAATAAAATATATATATTTATATATATTTATATATATTTATATATATTATATATAAATATATATATTTTATATATCTATATATATTTTTATATATATTTATATATATATGTATATATATAAAATTAGCTGGGCATAGTGGCACATGCCTATACTCCCAGCTACTTGGGAGGCTGAGGCAGAAGGATTGCTTGAGCCCAGGAGTCTGAGCTTGCTGTGAGCTAGGCTGATGCCACGGCACTCTAGCCCAGGCAACAGAGCAAGACTCTGTCTCAAAAAAAAAAAAAAAGCCCCGAATGAGGTCTTACATGATAACTTATAGGGAACAGTGATTAGTTGCCAGGGGTAACAGATTTACATAACAGCAAGTAGTTCCTCTTAGGTTAACAGATTTTCAAAAGGCTTGTACAGATCCTTTAGCTAATTCTATCTACATGAACAAATGGTTATAAAATCTTTCAAAGATTAACTTCTACGTTCTAAGGTAAATTTATCACTTAACAGAGGGGTTAAACAGAGATATATTGGCTCCATATTTATTAGATTATTGTGAATGGAGACAGGTAGTCTGGAGTGTTTAACTAGGAGCTTGCTTTTAGCCATTTGGGCAGCTGTCTGTTCCGGTGGGCACTCCATTGTTAGCTCTCATCCTGTAGTTTTTAACATATTTGCTTCACTTTACAAAGCAAATCCAAACCTTTAGTTCTGAGAAACGTGGTGCCTTGTGGGATACAGCCACTACTGTCTTTCAGAGATGCCCTTCCAAGTGCAACAGCATTTGAAATGCAAACTAAACACGTTCACATATTCCTTCAGGGAAAAGCTCTGCAAAACTCCTAAGACAAATCCTGTCTGCAAACACATTTATATTAATTCATAGAGTAACAATCTCCCATTTTGTTTTTATTGCCTAGAATTGTTTTTGCTATGCAGGGTCTTCTCTGGTTCCATATGAAGCATAGAATTAATTTTTCTACATCTGTGAAGAATGATGTTGGTATTTTAATAGGGATTGCGTTGAATCTGTAGATCACATTGGGTAGTATAAACATCTTAAGAATGTTGATTCTGCCGACCGACGAGCATGGTATGGTTTTCCACCTGTTTACGTCTTCTGCTATTTCCTTCCTCAATGTTTCATAGTTCTCCCTGTAGAGGTCTTTTACCTCCTTAGTTAAATATATTCCTAGATACATTATTTTCTTTGTTGCTGTTGTGAAGGGAATTGAATCTTTGATTTGGTTCTCAGTATGACTGCTACTGGCATATATGAAAGCCTCTGATTTGTGTGTATTGATTTTATATCCTGAGACTTTACTGAATTCATTTATCAATTCCAGGAGCCTCTTGGTTGAATCCATGGGGTTTTCTAGATATAATATCATGTCATCAGCAAATAGTGAGAGTTTGATCTCTTCTGTTCCCATTCATATGCCTTTAATTCCACTCTCTTGCCTGATTGCTG
>RJWJ010002575.1:0-98729 GCA_004363605.1 Indri indri | reverse complement strand
TATCCCACTGCCTTCTGACCTGCATTGTTTATCATGATAAGTCAGCTGTAAATCATATTTGGGTTTTTTTTTTTTTTAATGTATGTAAAGAGTTGTTTTTCTCTTGTGTTTTCAAAATTTTTTCTTTGTTTTTGGTCTTAAGCATATTTTCTATGGTGTAGCTGGGCACGATTTTCTGTTTTTATTCTACTTGGAGATTGTTAAGTTTCTTGGAGGTATAGATTAATGTTTTTCATTAAATTGGGGAAATTTTCAGTCATTATTTTTCTAGTATTTTTTTCTGCTTTCTTCTCTCTCTATTCTCCTTCTGGCATATTCTTTGTGCATATGTTGGTGTAATTAATGCTATCCCACATTTCTCTGGGGTTCTGTTCATTTTTCTTCATTTTCTTTCTCACTGTTCTTTAAATTGCATAATCTCTGTTGATTTATCTTCCCTGATTCTTTCTTCTGCCAGTTCAAATATCCTGTTGATTTTCTCTAGTAAACTTTCTCTTTGGGTTATCATGCTTTTCAATTTTAATTTCAATTTTTTTCTTTAATGTATTAATGTATGTTTCCACTGATAATTCCTGTTTAATGTGACATTGTCTTCATACTTTCCTTTACTTTTTAAAATCTGATTTCCTTTTAGTTCTTTCAACATATTTTAATGGCCATATTAACCTGTTTGAAGTCTTTATCAGTTAAATGTGACTTCTGGGCTCTCTCGCAGTTTCTATTGACTGCTTTTTTCACTGTATATGAGTCACACCTTCCTGTTTCTTTGCATGTTTCCTAGTTCTTTTTTTTCCTGAAAACTGGATATTTTATTTAAAAAAAAATTTTTTTTTTGGTCTCAGGATCCATTATACTCTTTAAAATTATTGAGGACCCCAAAGAACTTTTGTTTATGTGGGTCTATTGATATTTATTGTATTAGAAATGTTAAGTTTTACAAAATTAAAACTTAAAGTAATAAGCTATTTGTTAGTTCATTTACAACCGTACCTCCATTATGCATTAACATCATAGCAGTGACATCATCACTTGTCAGGGAGCCTCTGGAAAACTCCACAGTATACTCATGAGAGGAGAATGAAAAGGGAAAATAACATCTTAGTATTATTGTGAAAATAATTTTGTTCTCATGGATCCTCTAAAAAGGTATCAAGGTTCTCCAGAAGCTGCAGACTGTATTTTGAAAAATACTGGTCTAAACTGTTCCTTAGACTGGGCACAGTGGCTCACACCTATAATCCCAATACTTGGGAGGCTGAGGCAGGAGGATCACTTGAGACCAGGAGTTCGAGACCAACCTGGGCAAAATAGCAAGACCCTGTCTCTACAAAAAATAAAAATAAATAAACTGCTCCTTAGCCTTCTTAACAAAGCTATCTTCTCTGTCTAAGCTACTGTTATTCAAGAATACTTGTAAAACTCTGAGTTTCTAACATGTAATATAAATATACAATTGATGTCTTATCAATGTTCTTATTATCTTTAATGTGAAAGCAATACAGAAGCTCTGTTAGAAGAGGGCTCTGGAGGCTGGTATCCTGGGTTCCAATCCCAGCTCTTAGCTGTGTGACTAACCTTAGTTACTTAACCTCTCTAAGCCTCAATGTTCTATCTGTAAAATGAGCATGATATTATTGTTTACCTCATAGGCTTGCTGTGAAAGTTAAATGAAATAATCTCTGTAAAGGAAGACTAACTTTCCAACCCTGTTTTCAAATAACTTAGGGATATATGCCTGGGTTCTAGCCAGTAGGATGTGGAAAGTAATGCCCCTGCCTAGAAGCACTTTCTTCCCCATCTGCATGCCCCAGAGGTGCTGGATCCCTGAGTCACTGCTTATAGGAGAGCCTCTCAACTCACAATGGGTTGTGAAATGAGCAAGAAGTAAATCTTCATTGTGTTAAGCCACTGGGATTTGGAGAGCGTTCACTATTGCGATGGATATCCTATCTTCACTAATACCCAAGGGCAGGCCATTGTAGTTGGGGGAAGGAGAGGACTCTCAGGAGATAACATTTATTTTTTATTTTTTATTTTTTTTAGAGACAGAGTCCCACTCTGTCACCCAGGCTAGAGTGTTAGTGGTGCAACCGTAGCTCAATGTAACCTCAAACTCCTGTGCTCAAGTGATCCTCCTGTCTCAGCCTCCAACTTGCTAGGACTACAGGCTCGTGCAACCACACCCAACTTTTTTATTTTTATGTTTTGTAGAGACAAAGTTTCACTGTTTCCCAGGTTGGTTACATTAAATGTGGAGGTGACATTTAAATAGAAGTATAAAAAATTAAAAGCTTAAAGGGTTAGAAGATTGGAAGGAAACAGCTACCTAAAGAGCCAGGGGAAAGGCATTTCAAGCAAGGGAACAGAAAGTGCAAAAGCCCCAGGCAGAAGAGAGAAACTGTCAGCTTACTAGCCAGGAGCAAAGGGGAAGTGGCACAAGAGAAGTCTGAAGAGTCAGTCAAACACAAGACTGAAACCCTAGAAGTACCAACTCCACTAACAGTTTACACCTTGCAGGAGAGGCATGTCCACGTTGTCACTACCCAACTGCTCCAGAGACAGAGCCCCTGGGCGACCCCAGGGGTGAAGCTGGCCGCCCCTGAGGGCACTGATCTGCAGATAAAGAGCTGTCTTAAGGACACTCAAAAAGTCTTAAGGAATAAAGCTCAAGTTGGTGCCACAGGAAAAATCACCATATTCAGAGTCCTGGTATAATCGTGCTCACCACCATTTTGCTTAAGTTCTTCTCCAGCTTGTCAATGTTTTCTTAAGACCTCATTGCAGAGAGGAAAAAAAAAAAACAAAACAAGACAATGGCTCAATACTGCACTGAGGGAATGTGTTGCATAAATAGCAACATTCGGATTTTTCATTTTGCTGATGAAATCACATTTGTTCACAGCTCCCTGACAACTGCAGCCATGCCTGGCACTCTCGTTCAACAACACGACAGAAGCAGCAGCTTGGGGAGAAGTTTCCAGTCTTGTGTTCTAGTGGGTTATACAATCACATCTGTGTTTTTAGCCGAAAACTACTGAATGAATATACGTGTTAAATGGATAAATGAATATTACAATACAGAACAACGAAATTCAATTATTTCCTACCTCACTACAAGAGTTTTTAAGTTTAAATTGTACATATTAGACACATTCAAGTCAATGATGCCAAAGAATTACTAGTAGTAGTTACTTTCATTATTTGTATGTGTTTCAGTAATATTCCCAGGTGTGGTACATGTTTGGGCAAGAAGCTATTAATGGTCTATTTTTTTTTGTTTTTGTTTTTTGAGACAGAGTCTTGCTTTGTCACCCAGGGTAGAATGCAGTGGCATCGTCATGGCTCACTGCAACCTCAAACTCCTGGGCTCAAGTGATCCTCCTGCCTCAACCTCTCAAGTAGCTGGGACTATAGGTACGTGCCATGATGCCTGGCTAATTTTTCTATTTTTTAGTAGAGAGGGGATCTCACTCTTGCTCAGGCTGGTCTCGAACTCCTGAGCTCAAGCAATCCTCCCACCTCAACTTCCCAGAGCGCTAGGATTACAGGAGCGAGTCACTGAGCCCGAAGATTCTCCCGACGATTCTAAGAAAAGGAATGGAGCCATTTGCCTTTGCATGTTGTACAGGTTAATTTGTGTGTAGTTAGCAAAGTGGATACATTTTAAGAAAGACCAAAAGATGTCACCAAGAGGAGAATGGTAAATTATCAAATGAAAATGCTAGTTTGTGGTTCCAAAAGAACTCACATACTGACAGCAGCGCCTCTTCCCAGATGACACAGGGCATTTGGGGTTCCCGCTGTCCTGGTGCTATGCACGGAAGTGGGAGTGCAGCTGCGTGCAGATGTGACAGGGAGAAGGCAGTGCTGAGGATCCGGGGCAGGATGCGGGCCGCATGCCAGACTGGCAGCCCCCAGGCAGCCTGGGCCCACAGATGCATATTGTTTGTCCCCCACACACTTGGCTCTCATGGTGTTTTGTTTGTTTTTAAAAGTAGGGAGATGTGTCTTAGTCCATGTTGTGCTGCCGTAACAGAGTACCTGAGACTGAGTAATTAATTTATAATGAACGGAAACGTGTTGGCTCATGGCTCTGGAGGCGGGAAGTCCAGGAGGGAGAAGCCAGCATCCGGGGAGGGCCTTCTTGCTGCATCCTCCCAGGGCTCCGGAAGGACAACGAAAGAGTGAGAGAGAGCAAGAGAGCGAACTTGCTCTTCTGATGCCCTTTTATGATGGGCATTGATCCATTTGTGAGGGTGGAGCTCTCATGACCTAACCTTCCCACTTGGCCCCACCTCCCAACACTGTGGCATTGGGACCGACGTTTCCAGCACATGCCTTCTGGGGGACTCATTCAACACCTAGCAAGATGCCAGATAAAAATCAAGATAATAAAATAAAATCAAGATAATGATTTTATTTGAAATCATTTCTTTGAAAAGTTTGAAATATGTGGCAAACATGGGTCCAAATGCCCGCGGGATAGCAACAGGCTAGCGCCAGCTCGCTCTACCCAGTGTGGACCATCGCTCCGTCTTCAGTTTGCACTGTTCCCTCCATTCCTCGTTGTCTTACCCACACCAACCTCATTCATTCACAGTATCCCTGGGGTCTCTGAGAGAGCACCAACAAATAGCATCTCACTTTTTCCTCTCTGGGTTCTAAGCAAGCTGAGAAATGAAACAATGAATGAAGCCAAAGGCAAAAATGTCCCTATTATATACTGGAGGGCGTGGCCTACCTCTGCAGGCAGATGGACCTCCGACTACCAAGCTGACCCACCCAGACGGGTCACAGGCCACGCGGGATCAGGGCAGGCTTCCCTGTGATCTCTACAGCATGGAAGGGCAGGGGAGCACGAAGGTGCTGCCTGTAGACCTGCTCCCGAAGGATAAAGGACGAGCGTGAGCCACAGATCAGGAGTGTGTCATTTCCCAAGCACGTCAAAGGGCAGCGAGGCTGGAGTGACAAGCGTGGAGCCCCCAGCGAGGGAAGGAACCCTCCTCACTACTGCGGGCCTCCCGGCTCTGGGCTCTGTGAGGGGTAAGGGAAGTTTTCTTGAACATGCCACCCAAAGAGTTCCTGATGTCCTCCCCATCGTCATGGTGATTGTCTTCAAGGAGCTTTTAGCTGAAGAAAATGTGGTAAATGTGGTAACATTCAGCTACCATGGAAACAAAGTTTCTAGAAAGGAAGAAGCAGAGCCCACCATCTACTGGGGCAAATCAACTAGAATAAAAAGCCCTGAAGGCAAAGGCAAGAGCATAAAAGGGCAAAGAACTGAAAGGGAATCCAAGATGTGCTGATAGGATAGATGCTAAGGTGGGGAAAACAAGAAAGGGCCCAAGTGCAGCCTGGTGACCCAGGGGCGCATGGCTGAGGCACAATCGTCACACTCACCCTGCACAGGAGGCAGCGTTAACCTGGCTTTGGAGAGGAGGAAACTGAGGCCTGGAGGGATTCCACAGCCAGTCTTACGGGCTCTGAAACCCTTCCCCTCTCCCTGCCTGCTGTTTCAGCCAGATAGAAGCAGCTTCCTTTAGAGCAGATGCAGCCTGAGGCCTGTGAGGTGGCCAGGCTGGGCTCCTTGAAAGAACTGCAGGTCTGGAGCCAAAGCCCTCGGCTGGGCTGGGGAACTCCAGGCCTGGCCTGGCCCGTGAGCCCAAGCATCGTGGCCTGCCCGTCCAGCAGGTGCTCACTCGTCTCTTCCTGCTCAGCCTCTTGCCCGTGATGCTGTGACCTGACTTCTCCCGTCCTCTGGCTGTCCACTCCCCACTCAGTACCACAGAGCAACGCCCGGCCAAAGGAGGAAGGTGGGCAAGAGCTGAACACCCAGGGCTATGACACGCACCTCCGCAGACACTGTTGTCGGTCCTCTCTGATCATCAGCAGCAAGGTTTCCAGAGAAGCGGGAGAGCCCTGCGGCAGGAGAGCCCTGTGGCAGGAGAGCCCTGTGGCAGGAGAACCTTCTGCAAGGGGCGTTGCTGATGCCTGGGTTAGTCGCAATGCCACCAACAGTCACAATGCCTAACGCATAACCTATATAGGGTCACGTTCACTCAGCAATTCTCTAAGAGAGCAACCGTTTAAAATTCCTTAATAGGAAATGTTTTTAGAAGGAACATATGGAGAATGAAAAAGTAGCTAAATATAAACCTGTATTTACAGAACTGAATCAGGAGCAAAGAAAATTTGAACAGAAAGAGCTAGATGGAAACGCTTTCTCCCAAGACAGGTTTTTCAGTAGGGGTGGGTATGTGCTCTGCTGTGTGTGCGAATTTCTAAAACACTGACGTAACCTATAATTAAAAAAAGAAAAGAAGAAAAATCATCTTCTGAGGCCAAAAATAATTTTGATGCCAATGACATTATAGAAGTACCTGAGGCTATATCCAACTAGCTTTCATCAGAAATAGCCCCACTTGTTTCTTCTTGTTCCCGTGAAGGGGAAAATAAAATATAAATAAATAAAAGGGACAGGAAAAAAAAAACTAACAAAATATAAATTAAAATGATCAAATCGTAATAATAACAACAATAAAAGAAGTAAACCCCTTTGGTGGCGTTACAGACTTGCAGATGATTCGAATAGAGCATAGATTTTTCTAATAGAAGTTTCACGTTTAAAACTTTTGTTTAACTAGTTAAAGTAACTCTAGGAGAAATGTTCTACATCCTCAATGCTGAAAGAAAAAAAGAGTCAAAGTTTGAAGTTAGGACAATGGCAGGAATGAAAGAAATTCTCATGGTCACCCCAAAAAGTGAGAAAGGAATGAACAGACATTTATTGAGCAACTACTACACGCAAGATGGTTGGTGGGGTTTCTCTCATTTGATTTTCACAATATTGCTGTAGGGTAACCAGATGATTATCCCCTCTTTAGAGACCAAAAATCTCAATGCCAAAGGTCACACTGCTTGTACATGGCAGATTGGGGCCCAAAACTAGTTCAAATCCAGCTGTCTGGCTCTGAAACCCCCTGCCCTTTCCAATACAGTGTGGTTACTCAGGGTGGCAGCAATGGGCCCTGGTCCCGATCTTCTCATTTTCTCCCTAAAGTTTTCATTAAAATCTGTCAGAGGATTTTCTTTCTTTTTTTAGGGAAATACATTTCCGTGAAAACATCTGGTAGTAAATTTTTCTGTAAAGGGATTCCCTCATAACTTTTATTTGTATGTTGTTACTGTTATTATTTTAATTACATTTTCCCATTATTTTGCATGTATATTTCTCTGTGCAGACACCTTATGTGTTTACGCAGTATGACGGGACATAAATATTTTCCTCAGTGGGATCACTGGGAAGCAAGATCTTGCAGCATCGAGCAGTTCCCGGCGAGGCTCCTTGCACTGCTGACCTTCCCTCAAACGTCTCCGGCAGTTTGCGAAAGAGCAGGTGAGCTGTTAGTTCTGAGGTGGTGGGCAATCGGGGGGACGAGCAAGACTGCCAGGACTGCTTGCTTCTCCGGGTGTGTCCAGTATGTAAAGTTTGGGTTCGGTTTACTGAACGGTGGTTTCAAGTGCCTTTCTTTCAACCCCTGGAAAGTGCTGGTGTATATAGCCAGATGGTCAGTGGCTGAGGAAGTCTACCTGCCTAAGAAATGTATAAACAACTAAGTATAAACATACTTAGACAGGAGGCAGCTCACTTTTCTGCAAATGCACTAAAGTAGTCGACTCCCAAATGGAGGAGCCCAAAAAGAAATATCACTGAGCAAGAAGGAATGTTGGAACTGCCAGTTATATGTATGTGTGTCTGTATATATATATGTAACATATTATATCTTTTTAATCTCACCCTTTAAATTGTTGAGTACTGTGTGTGATAGACTTATATTTATTTAACGCATTAGCATTGTAGTACATGTATAGACTTTCTTAATTAATTGACATATATTAGAAAGGCATGCCTGAAAATTGTTTACCAACATGGGTGCAAAACTAAAAAAGCTTGGAGTCTACCTGCCTAGTGGAAGGTGAACGTCAATGGATGTGATTGCTGCAGGAGCCCACACCTGAGTTCCTAAGATCCAAAAGATAAACCTGAATTGCCTGGGTCATGGTGCAGGGAGAGGAGAATGTGCCAGAAGCAAGGTACAATTAGACTTCTCTCTGCTTTTCTTCTTACCAATGAGGATGACATCTTGTGAGCTTGCCTCAAAGGCAGGTGGATTGTCACAGTCAGAGAATAGCCTTCTCATTCCCTGAGCAGCCCCAGCCTGTGGCTCCTGGCACTCAGAGGGAGCAGCTCTCCTTTCCAAAGTGACGTGCTTCTGCTGGTCAAGAGAGAGAAATGACAAAACACATTAAAAAGTTTACATCGTCTGCCTGGGTGGGCTGCAAAAAAAAAAAAAGTTCAACGTCATTTGTCCTACAAGAAATGTGCATTAAAACTGTAATACCCTATTCTGGGTATTAATATCTCATATTTGTGGATCATAAGACACCATTATGAAGACAGCAATACCCCTCAAATCAATCTACAGATTCACTGCAATACTTATCAAAAATCCCACCTGAACTTTTTTGCAGAAATTGTCAAGTCGATCCTAACATTCAGAAGAAAATGGAAGAGACCTAGAGGAACAAAACCAACCTTGAAAAAGAAAAACGAAGTTGGTGGACTCACACTCAATATCAAAACTTACTGCAAAGTTATGATAATCAAGGCTGTGTTACATTGACATAGAGACATGTAGACTGATAGAACAGAACAGAAAGTCCAGAAATAAACCTTTACATTTATGGTAAATCGATTGGCAGCAAGACGCCAAGACAATTCGGTAGGGGAAATAGTAGTCTTTTTAGCGAATGGTACTGCTGGATGTCCACATGCAAAAGAATGAAGTTGGACCTTTACTTTATACCATACACCAAAATTGACTCAAAATAGATAAAAGACCAAAACATAAGAGCTAAAATTATAAAATACTTAGAAGACAACATAGGACTAAATCTTCATGATCTTTGATCAGGCAGTGCCTTTTAAGATCCAACACCAAAGCACAAGTAACAAAAGAAAAAGCATAAAATTGGACTTCATTAGAATTAAAAATGTTTGTGGTTCAAAGAACACCATCAAGAAAGTTAAAAGACAGGCCAGGCACAGGGGCTCACGCCTATAATCCCAGCTTTTTGGAAGGCCGAGGCAGCAGAATCACTTGAGGCCAGGAGTTTGAAACCAGCCTGAGCAACACAGAGAGACATCATCTTTACAAAAAATTTTAAAAATTAGCCAGGTGTGATAGTAAATGCCTGTAGTCCTACCTAACTCCAGAAGCTGAGTTGGGAAGATCACTTGAGCCCAGGAATTCAAAGCTGCAGTGAGCTATGGTCATACCGCCGTACAGCCTGGACGACAGAGAGAGACCCTGTCTCAAAAAAAAAAAAAGAAAGAAAGAAAGTTAAAAGACAATCAATGGGAGAAAATATTTTAAATCATTTGTCTGATAAGGGAATTGCATCTGGAATATATAACAAACACTTACAGCTCAACAATAAAAGATAAATTTAAAATTGGGAAAAGGATTTGAATAAACATTTTCCGAAAGATATACAAATAGCCAATAAGCACATGAAACAATGCTCAATATCATTGGTTCTTAAAAATGGCAAATCAAAACTATATTTTACAATGAATAAAGTTTATGTTCTATGTTTTCACTGAGAAATTCTCTCTATTCATTTTACCTCAAGAAACAATTACTAAAAACTTGATGTTCCCCCTTTGTCCTCCTCAAGAAACCCCCCAAATAGGTAGTTAACTATTAATTCAATGATAACCAGAATATATCTGCTAAATCAATGGGTTTCAAACTTTTTGACTATGACCAACATTAAGAAACATTTTATTTTGCCTCATAGTACATACCAACTACAAGTAACTTAAACGGAAGCTTGGTGAATTGATATATACAAACTACTATGACACTGCTACTATAACACGCTTTGATATTTTATTTTCTATTCTATTTTATTTCATTTTTGGCAATGGTTGTGACTCAGTGAATTGATTTTTATGGCTCACTAATGGGTCCCCCAAAATAGGCCTAAGTCATAGTCTACTTGCTATCAGAAAGTATGGGTTTGGCTTTTTGTTTTAGGAAAAAAAAATATTTGGAAAAAATTCTCAAAAACAAGCCAAAGGCCAGGTGTGGTGGCTCATGCCTGTAATCCTAACACTTTTGGGAAGCTGAGGTGGGAGGATAGCTTGAGGCCAGGAGTTTGAGGTTACAGTGAGCTATGATTGCACAACTGCACTCCAGCCTGGGCAACATAGCAAGACCCCATCTTTAAAAAAGAAAAACAAATGTAAAAAGATTCACTAACATTTTTATGGGAAACAATCTGATTCCCATAAAACAGTAGGCCAGTCAAGTAAATCAAACAATCTGGGCATAAAGATAAAAAAATGTCGCATAGAAGAACCTGGCTCCAAAGCTTGTTTATTGAGATGGAGGAGAAATAAAATGGGTGAAAGAGGTAAAAAAGAAGCACTCTGAGAGGAGATGAAAGTGTAAGTCCAACAAAAGCTACATGCTAAATTTCTGGTTACTTTATCTCCTCCCCCTTTCTCTGTAAGCTTTAGATTCTGATTTTCTACTACAACATCCAATCAGACTGAATCAGGCTTCAGTTTGATTTGGAGGGCTGGTGATCCAATATGTTTGGCCTGATGACATTTTGGATTTGGAGCTAATGGATATCTAGCTCCCTTTTTTAGGACTTAGTTCAACGTCAGAAATAATACCAGCAATAATAACATCGTCACTTTACAATGAGAGTCTAATTGAAGTGTAAATGGAAGTGCTACTGGCCAAGGGCCCCATCCACTAATTATGTCTCATTTGAAAATCTGACCCAAGTATCTGACAATCAAAGAGGAATATCTTTCATCCTGCCATTATTTGTTCACGGTTACGCCATCTGGCTCTTATACCAGAAGAAAACTTGGCATCCATATTCAACCAGAATGACCGTCAATTCTCAAAACATCTTATTTTCTTTTAGCCAAGAACACAGTGGCAACTGATCTCAAAGTGTCAGTCCTTGTTCTGCAAAACAAATGACTTGCGAAAGGATGCATTTTTTTCAGTAATGCTCTTCAAAAATAGGGTTGAAAGAGTATTTTCGTGTCATCAGATATCTCACACTATGTTCTGGTAGTATAACCTAACTTGTATTTTCTTTGTATTTGTCTCTGAATTTTCAGTTCAATTTAATAAATACTTTTTGAGCACCTGCCATATGAAATGCAATGAGCTACGCACTAAAAATAATACCAGAGGCCGGGCGCGGTGGCTCACGCCTGTAATCCTAGCACTCTGGGAGGCCGAGGCGGGCAGATCGTTCTGAGCTCAGGAGTTCGAGACCAGCCTGAGCAAGAGCGAGACCCCGTCTCTACCAAAAATAGAAAGAAATTAACTGGACAGCTAAAAAAAAAAATATATATATATATATATATATAGAAAAAATTAGCCAGGCATGGTGGCAAATGCCTGTAGTCCCAGCTACTCGGGAGGCTGAGACAGTAGGATTGCTTGAGCCCAGGAGTTTGAGGTTCCTGTGAGCTAGGCTGATGCCACGGCACTCGCCCCAGGCAAGAGAGTGAGACTCTGTCTCAAAAAAATAAAAAAAATAAAAAAAATAAAAATAATACCAGGTTGTATTAGTCAGGAGAGTGGCTCCAGCTCTGTAAGAAATAAAACATCAGATTTCAGTGGCTTAACCCAATGAAAGTTTATTTTATACTCACTTAATTTCTCAATGATACTGTTCTAGGTCACAGGGCAAATTTCTTCCACATGGTGAGCCAGGTACTCCAGCTCCTGCTATCCTGAGTTCCTGCCATAGTCTAGGGCAGCAGAGTCTTCTGCTTCAAGCAGATGAAGAGGTGCAAATGAAGAAGGCATGCACACTTCTTAAAACACCCCGCCCAGAAGTGACATTCATCGCTTCCGCTTACATCCCACTGGTAAGAACAAGTCACACGACCACACCTGGATGCAAGATAGTGGCCAATGCAATCCCTGGCTGCGTCATCACTTCCCCACAACAACTTCACAGTGGGGAAGGATGGGAACAAGCTGGAAGCCTCTGTCGTTCACATTGTGTGTGACACAGCTTCTATCTTCAAAGAACCTTCTTCAGAATAAGAATTAAATAAATAGGGAGATATTCCATGGTCATGGCTAGGAAGACTCGATATTGTCAAGATGTCAGTTTTTCCAAACTTGATCCATAGATTCAATGCATTTCCAGTCAAAATCCCGGCAAGTTATTTTGTGTATATTGACAAATTGATTCTGAAGTATATGGAGAGAAAAAAGACCCAGAATAGCCAACACGATATTGAAGAAGCACAACCAAGGTGGAGGACTTCCTCTGGGACTTTGAGACTTAACGTAAAGCTACAGTAATCAAGACAGTGTGGTATTGATAGACAAATAGATAAATGGAACAGCATAGACCCTTATAAATAGAGTCAACTGATCTTTGACAAAGGAACAGAAGCAATACAATGGAGCAAAGGTAGTCTTTTCAACAAACGATGCTGGAACAACTGGACACCCACAAACAACAACAAAAAAGAATCTAGACACAGACATTATATCCTTCATAAAAATTAACTCAAAATGGATAATATACCTAAATATAAAACACAAAACTATACAACTCCTAGAAGATAGTATAGGAGAAAACCTACATGACTTTGAGTATGGTGATGACTTTTTAGATACAATACCCAAGGCACAATCTGTGAAAGAAATAATAGATAAGCTGGACTTTATTAAAATGAAAAACTTCTGCTCTGTGAAAGAAAATGTCAAGAGAATGAGAAGACAAGCCACACACTGGGACAAAATATTTTCAAAAGATATATTTGATAAAAGATTGTTATCTGAAATGTACAAAGAAGTCTTAAATCTCAACAATAAGAAAACAAACAACTTAATTAAAAAAAAAAAAATGGGCCAATGACCTTAATAGACATCTCACCAAAGAGGATACATATAGATAGCAAATAAGCATATGAAAAGATGCTCCACGTGATGTGTCATCAGGGAAATGTAAATTAAAACCACTACACACCTATTAGAGTGGCCAAAGTCCAGAATACTTACAACACCAAATGCTGGTGAGGATGTGTAGCAACAGGAACTGTTGCTGGTGGGAATGCAAAATGGTACAGCCGCTTTGGAAGACAGTTTGGCAGTTTCCTACAAAACTAAACATACTTTCAACATATGATCCAGCAATCACATTCCTTGGTGTTTACCCAAAGGAGTTGAAAACTTGTGTCCACACACCCAAAAAAACCTGCACACGGATGTTTATAACAGCTTTATTCATAATTGCCAAAACTTGGAAGCAACCAAGACATCCTTCAGTGGGTGAATGGATAAATAAACTGTCATACACCCAGACAAAGGAATATTATTCGGTGCTAAAAAGAAATGAGCTATCAAGCCAAAAAAGACACGGAGGAACCTTAAATGCCAATTACTGAGTGAAAGAAGCCAATCCAAAAAGGCTGTGTGATTCCAACTACCTGACATTCTGGAAAAGGCAAAACGGTGGAGACAGTGAAAAGATCAGTGGTTGCCAGAGGTTGGTGTGGGGGTGGGGTGACTAGGCAGAGCACAGAGGATTTTTAGTGCAGTGAAAATACTCTGTATGATACTATAATGATGGATATGTGTCATTACATTAATACATTTGTCCAAACCCATAGAATGTACAACACCAAGACAGAACCCTAATTCCGACCATGGACTTCAGGTGATTATGATATGTCAGTGTAGGTTCATCACTTGTAACAACTGTACCACGCTGGTGGGGGATGTTGATAATGGGGGTGGCTATGATGTGTGGGTGTATCTCTATACCTTTCTCTCAATTTTGCTGTGAACCTAAAACTGATTTGAAAAAATAAAGTCTGTAATGAAATAAGAAAAGAAAGAGGAAAAAGAAACTTCCTCATAGTAGAGTTCATGGAAGAGAAAGGGCATGGAGGAAGCAGCATTTGAAATGATCCTTGATTGACAGACAGAACTGCGGACAGCCCTAGTAAGAGCGGCACTCCAGACAGGAGTGACCAACGCTAACAAAGCGTAGTGGTGGGGAGGGCATGTGGAATAACTAGTTTTCCTGGAACAAAGCTATGCACAGGAGAGAGATCAAGGTTAAAACGTTGGCTAGGTCACTGCTGTCTAAGGCCTTGAAGGTCAGGAGAAAGCATTTGAATTCTATACTTCCATTATCATGATTATCATGCATTTTTAACACAAAGGCCCCAGAACAATGATAGCAGTAATTACTGACCAGTAACAGTCATAGACCAGAAAATGCAGTAAGGATGAAGGGACTTCACTTTTCGGATGGCAACACTAATGACAGCATCAAATTGCATTCACAGGCTGTCACAGATTCCAAAATTCTTCATTCGTTCCCGTGTGTCTTGATGTTTACGAGATCCAATCCAAACATTTCCACTCTACTTCTCCCAGGGTCGTCTCATATATCTATCTAGAGATCCCAGCATAGCCTTACACACTGACATCACAACCAGCTGTGCTTCCTTTCAGGTAGGGAAGAGAAACCTTCTCAGGGCTGGGAACTCTGTTAAGACATACCAACCCCAAACACCGCACATTCCACAAATATGATTTTCCTTTCCCTTCAACAGTGAAGTCACAAAATTAGGGTCAACAGTGGTGTATAATTCACACTAGAAATTTAATTGGTATTAATATAAATACTTGTTCGAAAAAGTTCAGGCTCCGAATAACCAGAGGAACACATACAGCAGCGTTAGGAAGGCTTAGGAAGATAGTAACTGGACTAGTAATTAAACTTTTTCTGAAGTTGTTTATCTTTGTAACTCTAGCGTTCTGGGAATTATGTCTTTGATGTGTATCCCTCCAAATCTGTTGTAGTATCAAAATATACCCAGGTAGAATATTTAAGAAATTCTGGTCATGCGTGGGATCTGACTGCTTTGTACTGTGCTCTGTACATCAAGGCATTAGTTATTATTATCTACTAGTTATTAGTAGTTATTAGTTATTTTCCCTTTTTGGAGTATGGTAGTAAATAGACAAACAAATGAATAAGTTACAGAGAGATGCTGTCTTCATCTCTTTTACAGAAGTCTTAATTGAGGCTCTATGACCTGCCTTACCTGGTACTTTCTTATTCTTTTGATTCCATTTAACATAATGCAGTTTTGCAAAACTGTATTTCAACCATTTTTACCTTAGTTTAAAAGGTGTAAATAGGCATGATATAAACTACAACTTTGTTATCTGGAGCTCTTAATATTATATACTTAATCTTATTTTCTCCATAAACAAGACAATTGTAAGGAAGCAATAATTTTCACAACAAATATTTATTTTTTATAAATTCACATTCACAACCATTTCTCATTATAAAATTAGCAAAAATTAAAAAATAATATATAAAGTTGATGAGGATATTGTGAGATAAACATTCTCATTCACTAATGCTGTAAATTTAAATGAGAACAAACTTTCTCAAAAACAATTTGGCAAAATGTATTAGGAGTTTAAAGCATCTATTCCATTTGTTTCAATTGTATACATTTGCACAGAGCAAAAATATGTGTTTCCCCCAAAACAAAGTGTTAATTGTAACAGTGATTTCTTGGCAATGGAATAATAGGTAGTTTTTATTTTAGTATTATATTTTTAATATTTTTGTCCCTGGTGAGAAAGTATTACTCCCTGATTATGGTAAAAAATCATTTCATCACTGAAGAATATTTATAGAGAATTTTAATAAAACAAAATATTTGGTATATTCAGGGAAAAGGATGCCACATTTTATAAAGAATATAATCTCAACTAATTATGTATGTATATGTATAAATATATAACAATTCATCAAATAAATACAGCTGTGTGCGCTGGGGCCTAAAATGAGGAAAAGTGAGCCAAGTGTAAAACCACCTTTATCAGTAAGTGTTAGCATTATGAGAATATGAATTACGTATTATTTTTAATTACCGATTTTATTTAGTTTTTAAGTTTTTCGGCACTGAGCTTATGTTGCTTTTATATTTAGAAAAACACACTATTAAAAAACTCAAATAGAGCCTGGGTGCAGTGGCTCACACCTGTAATCCCAGCACTCTGGGAGGCCGAGGCGCGTGGATTGTTTGAGCTCAGGAGTTCGAGACCAGCCTGAGCAAGAGCAAGACCCCGTCTCTACTAAAAATAGAAAGAAATTAATCGGACAACTAAAAATATATAGAAAAAATTAGCCGGGCATGGTGGCGCATGCCTGTAGTCCCAGCTACTCAGGAGGCTGAGGCAGGAGGATCACTTGAGCCCAGGAGTTTGAGGTTGCTGTGAGCTAGGTTGACGCCACGGCACTCTAGCTGGAGCAACAGAGTGAGACTGTCTCAAAAAAAAAAAAACAAAAAAACTCAAATAGAAAAAAATCTCCACAGAGCATGATTATATCATACATTCTACTCACCGCACAGTTTATAAACCCTGCCAAGTTGTGAGCTTCCTCATTTATAAAATAAGAGGATTAGACTAGACATTCTCCAAGACATCTCTCAGCTCTAAAAGCCTCTAAGTCTGTGAATCACACAGCAGACACCCAATAAATAATTGCTGAAACAATGGACCATGCCTACTGTAAATCCAAAAAGACTCCAATCTTGAGGAGTAATAATAACCAAGGCATGGCCCCGGAATCAAAGAACTTAGCCACCATCCTGGCTGGGTCTCGCTTTGCTTATTCGAGGAGTGGGGATAACAATCTCTCTCAAAGGACAGAAAAGGGGCTGGAATGTGATAACGAATCGGAAGGCCTTGCTGTTGGCTGGCACAGAGTAGATGCTTCATAAATGATAGTTTCTCCTCAAAATGCAAGGCTTGATTTGCCAGAGTGCACCAGACGGTCAGTTTGCCATCCCTGGATCCAGGCTCCCTTTTTGGGCTCCACAGCTGGAGGTAGAAGGGTCACATTTGTGGGGACACGTGATATTTAGCTTTGGGACGTAGAGGCCCCAGTGCAGCGGCGGTGTGGGCAGGGCCCTCTGCTCCTGAGCAAGGAGGACGGAGCAGCACAGAGGCGGGGCGCTGGCCGGGAAGACCCCCTCCTTTGCGCTGCTTGTCACCCACCCACCAAACTTGCTTCCCCCGCCCCTCGCTTCCCTCAGAAAACATTTAAAAGTAGAGATTACGGGGCCGTCTCCATGCTAGGTTTTGGAGTTTGAAAATTAGGTAAGATACTGGCTCTGTCCTTAAGGAGCTTCCGGTCTGGGAGGGGAGGCAGGTGACATGAAAATCAGGCCCCAGTGGTCAGCCCTGCACACAGGGAACAGACGGTGCAGAGACGGGAGAACTCTCCTGCTGGGGAGGGGGGCGGGTGAAAAGCCTTCCCAAAGGGAATTTTACTTTCTGACAGAAGCAGATTTTGCCCTAGCAGGCAAACGGTGTTTGGGGTGCGGAGGGGAACGCCCCATCGGGCCCCCCATGTGGAGATGTAAACAGCAGGGCTCCCCCAGGAGGGAACCTCGTGTCTGCGAGAGAGGAAGGTGCGAGGGAGGGACAGGTAGGAAATGAGGCTTAAGACCAAATCATGAGGGCTGGGCACCACGCTTTCGAATGGGGCGCAGTGTCTTGAAGCTTGAAGGGACATGACCACATCTGTATTTTAGGCTGCAACCTCTGAGGAAAAAGTGTTTCATGGGTTGGCGGCGGAAGAGATTGGAGTCTGGAGAGACCAGCTGGAGGGCCTGGGACAGTCCGCAGTGGGGTGATGGGGGTGGAGCAGGCTCAGAGAGAGGCAGAAAGGAGATGTGACAGCAGGCAGGAACGGGAGAGTGGCTGGGAACCGCTATCCTCATTCCGCAGGTGTGCAACCGTGGACGTTGCCTGGCCAGGTAACTCTGGGCATTGCTCGGCTTGGCTTGTTGCTGATATCGCGTGGAGAGATAATTTGATAAAGGACTCACTGTCAGGAATGCACCTTCGCTGGCTCGAAACTGCTGCTCCCGGTGACTCTAGGAAAGGGTCCCCTGCCTCTTTTTCTTCTTTTTCCTTTTTCGTTTTTGGTTTGTGTTTGTTTACAGTACCGTTGATTCCCTTGAATATTATCATTCATATTCAAAGTTGCAATACTCCTAAACCAATCAGAGAGGGTCCTGATTTGGGGACTACCTCCAGAAATTCACTTTCCGTGAATCTTTCTTTTATCTCCATTCTACGGTATTTTCCAGCAATGATATCATTCTCCAGAAATGCATTCTAGATAAGACCTTTTTGAATCTCCATATTTGAGAAAAACCATGGTAGTAAGTGCTTTCCTTTGTCCAAATACATTAAAGTGTGACTTTTGGAGAGTGAGTGTGTCACAATAAATGGCTAAGAAGGACAAGGCCGCACTGCAATTCAGGTGCTGGGTGTCTGCTATGGTTTGAATGTTTGTGTCCCCTCCAAAATTCATATTTTGAAACATAACCATCAATGTAACAGTATTAAGAGGTGGGGCCTTCTGGAAGTGATTAAGTTATGAGGGCGGAACCCTGGTGAATGCTATTAAGCGACCTTATAAAAGGGCTTGGCAGATCGAGTTCATCCCTTTTGCCCTCCCATCGTCTGCCGTGTGAGGATGCAACCTTCAAGAAAGCAGACACTGGGCCCTCAGCAGACAGTGAACCTGCTGATGCCTTGATCTTGGACTTCCTGGTCTTTAGAACTGTGAGAAATACATTTCTGTTTTTTATAAATTACCCAAACTGTATTTTGTTATAGCAGCACAAACAGACTAAGACAGGGTCAGAAAGAGCACTTTCTAGTGAGATGCTCTGTCAGGAATACTATGCTTTCTGCACAATTCAAACTTTGACTCAATAACAAAAACAAAAAATTCCCTGTGTCGTTGGCTTTTGGGATTATTTTTGAAATGCAGGCGTCACTGAATGCCAAATGCCAAAAATAATTTCTTCTAAATTGGCTATGAATGACTTCTGTTAAAATAATGCTGTTGGTCCAAAATCACCTTTCATAATAATATTACAATTTAAAAATTATCAAACCTCTTGTTTTTGTCCTTTGATACTTCATTTACTCCTTCCACGCTTAGAGGAGTTATCATAACTGCTTGTTTCTGTTTTCTGCTGCTTTGCTGTGACTTGATTTATATGTTTAATTGTTAAATCTATCTAAAGTTTTTTGGTATAATGTAAATTAAATTGCTTTTGATATTGCTAGCATGAAGAAATAAATTCCAAAGGGGTTTTACTTTTCCACAAAGCAGATAATTTGCATGTTTTGTAAACTGCTTCGCACGCTATAAATGTGAGATAATTTAAGCCATAGGAAAAAGATTTTTTCACTCCACCTCTGCCTTGGAAAATATTTGAAATATGGTAGTCGCACTTCTGATTTCTCTTTGAAGGTATTTTTGGATAGAGTCCAGGAAAAAGATCCTTTGTAGAAAAGATGAATGTTTCATCTGAAAATTCAGTCTGCTTAAAAAAAAGTTAACTACCAAGCATGTTTAAGTGTCTACGTTAGTTACTGTGGTACAAATTATATTTAGTAGAAGTTTCACGCTGAGAAAAACCATGAAGTACATAAGATGAATGCATTCACTGTGATTATGCTCTTCAGGACCTAGAAAATAACTACTTAGGACGATTATGCATGAGAGTAATTGCTGTTTAATGGAGAAAAACTGGGGAAAATAATTATAAGAGTGAAGACGATATTTCCTAACCATCTGTCATTTAAAAATAAGAAACAAAAAGAGAAAACACAGTATGTTTTTCAGAAAGACTTGGAAGCGATGCCAAAAGGCGATACTCTGATGGTGCACACACAAAAGAGCTTTCAGAAGAAATCTGAGATTACTTACTATATACAAAGGGTTGAAGGTGTATTTTACTGTTACAATTAATTGCCTTTATTTGACATTTCTACATAGCCAAGGTGAGAGAACAAACCCAACTGAAATGTCAGTAATTGGAAGCGGGAAACGCCAATAGGAAGCCATTTCTTCCTGCAGGGGACGGAGGGAAGGGTGGGTAGGGTGGGAAGGAAGATGACTATAGAGAAAAGCAATCTGGTATGTATCACTTTGAATTTTTTATTTTGTTTAATGCATTGAAAAAATATTAGTAAGCTAATAAAGCACTGTATTGTTACAGGCTTTATTCCGATAACATTTTATTGGTGTTCTCTTCCGTTGAAGGACGTATTCTTATATGGATGGATATTAGCCCCTGCGATATGCCTGTCAGAGTTCTCCTGCCGTGGAGGAGCTGATGATCTGGGTGCAGACGAAGGAGCAGCACGGTGAACCGGTGAACCATTTGGTGGGACCGGTTTGCTGTTGTTCAACAATACAGGAGTTAGTAACCAGACAAGACAACAATACAACAGATGCTGCAAGGCAGTATGTGATTAAGGGTGCAGCTGGAAGTAATCTCTCTCCTCTAAATTTCCAAGCGCTTATCTGTGCCCCTTAAAGCACTTCCCCCTTTCTCTCTGATGTTAGTTACTTCTTTGTCTTTTTCTCCCTACTAGAAGTGAATGACTCCAGGGCAAACTCCATGTCTGATCTGTCTTTGATCCCCTATACAGAGCCTAGCCTAAGCCTGCCTAGCACTGCTGCAGGGAAAGATTTGTTATTTGAATGAAACGAAGGACACAGAGAATAAGTTCTGGGTGCGAAGATGATGGGAGGGGTGTGGGTTAGTGTGAGGATCCTCACTTTGGACAAAAATGGATTTAAAACAAACACTAAATGTCTGGTGTGGGCATTGTTTTTCCCTCCACAGGTCCCGTGTACCCTTTCTGTGGTGAGAATGCTTTGACTTTCTTTTCGAGAACTACCACTTCCTGGTTGCATGTCCTTGGTGAGACTGTCATCAAGTTGTCTGCCCTCTCCTGGCCTGAATAATGACACTCTTGTGGAAATGGCACTTAGGCACAACAGGAACAGAAATTGCCAGTGACTCATCCCAATGGTAGTGTGTCTGCTGGGATAACGGAGATCCTTCATTTGGTCTGCCATCATTTGGCAGGAAAGGATGGCTACTCATTCTTTGTCACTCCTCCCATCACAAGGCAAAGTCTGCCCGGGTGCAGTGGTTCATGCCTGTAATCCCAGCACTTTGGGAGGCTGAGGCAGGAGAATTGCTTGAGGCCAGGAGTTTAAGACCAGCCTGGGCAATGTAGCAAGACTCCATCACTACAAAATTTTTTTGACGGGGTCTCACTACAAAAATTTTTTTTCAATTTCAAGATATTAAAGGAGTACAAATGTTTTTGTTACACTGATAACCTTGCGTAAGGATTAAGTCGGGGCTTTTAGGGTGCTCATCACCACAATAGTGTTGAGTGTACCTGACAGGTAAGGTTTTACCTCTTATCCTCCTCCACCCTCCCCCCTTCTTGATTTCCAATGTCCTTTACAGCTCGTGTGCCCATGCGTGCCCATCGTTTAGCTCCCAATTATTAGAGAGAACATGTGGTGTTTGTTTTATCATTCCTGAGATGCTCCACTGAGGATAACGGTCCCCAGTTTCATCCAAGTTGCTGCAAAAGACATTATTTCATTCCTTTTATGGCTGAGTGGTACTCCATGGTATAGACACACCGCATCTTCTTTATCCACTCATGAATTGATGGGCACTTAGGTCGGTTCCACATCTTTGCAATTGTGAATTGTGCTGTGATAAACATTCAAGTACAGGTGTCCTTTTGATAAAATGACCTCTTTTTCTTTGGGTAGATACCCAGCAGTGCGATTGCTGGATCGAATGATAAGTCTACATTTATTTCTTTGAGGAATCTTCATACTGTTTTCTGTAGAGGCTACACTAACCTGCAGTACCACCAAGAGTGTATAGGCCATCTGTTGTTTTTTGACTTTTTAGTAATGGCCATTCTGACAGTGTGAAAATATGGTATCTCTTTGAAATCCTGCTTTCAATTCTTTTGGGTATGTAGCCAGAAGTGGGGTTGCTGGATTATATGGCAATTCTGTTTTTAATTTTTTGAACCCCCATTCTGTTATCCATAGCAGCCACATCATTTTACATTCCCACCAACAGTGCACAAGGGTTCCAATGAGCATGGGTATTTTAAATGTAGCAAAGAAGCTGTTTATGCAGCCTGTCTAGTTTACCTGGACTAAACAATTGGCTTGATAACCTTCCTATATTCTTTTTCTTTCTTTTTCCTGTTGGTCAGGAAGCTATACAGTTATGTTACGATTCTTTTACAACAGACTTTAAAATTTTTTACATGTCTGCTTAGATATTTTTTCTAACAAAATTGAAAGCTTCTTAGTGTTTTTATCTTCTCCTAAACACAACGTGACATACTAAAGTGTGCTTGAACAATTCATTGTACAGGCTTACCCCATTATATTAATGTTCTCTGACCCCACTTACCCCGTCATATCAGTGTTCTCTGGAGGTTTAATTTCACATTCTTCAGAATGGATACTAACTTAGCATAAACAGCTTCTTTGCTCACACCATTGCCATGCTGGGTGAGTGACAGTCCCAGCCTGAAGATGGGTAAACTCTTGATCTGACGCTTTGCTATCTGAAAAATGGTCTCATTTTGCACCCACATTGCAATAGTCTAGCAGCGTAGACATCTAATTTCCCTCAGGGCCTTGAAGACATTACTTCACTGGCTTTTTTGTGGCATCTAATATATCTAAGGGGAAGACTGTTGCCTGGGAAGGAGGAATTCAAAGACACAGCCTGATGTAGGGATGGAATCTGTGATATCTACAGTGTCAAAGTAAGGCAGGAATACCAAAATACTGCTGTGTTCCTGCTTCTGGACTGGGGCCCTTGGCTGCTGTGTGGATATTGTCAGATAGGATGGGGTGAGTGTCAACTCCAGACTGTCATTCCTGTGCACATCATCTGTCTTTTATCTACAATAGCCCTTAAGATTTTCTTGTTGTTCTTAATGTTTTAAAGCCATGCTGTAACGATTTGACTTTTTAACTTCTTTTTTGGTATATATAACACTCTTTTGATATGAGGATTCAACTTTCCCTTCATTTTCTTCTTTTGGAATCCTCAGGGCCTAACCTCCATACTCCTTAATTGTTCTCTTAAGGTTCTCTTGTCTTTGGCTAATGAATTGGCGTGAATTGCTCCATTCCAATTCAATAATCTCCTCTTTGAAGATATCCACCCTAAAGTTCATTCTTTCAATTGATTTTTTAATGTCTATTTTAAAATTTCTATTTGTTTCTCTTTCAGATCCACCTGTTTGTTATTGCATAGTTTTTTTTTTTTGCTTCATACTTTCTTGTTCTTTTCTAATGGAAAGGATGTTTTTGCTTGTCTCTGTGAGTATCATAAGCCCATTTATTTTCAGTTCCTTATCAAACAGTTCCAAAAAAATTAATTTTATCTAGCATGAATTTATGTTCCAACTCAGGGAGGTGAATTTCATACTCTTTCTATGTCAAATATTTTAATGTGGTTTTAGAATTTTACTTTGCAGGAGGCTCATTTTGAGTGGAAAGAGTTTTAGTCTTTTATTTATTTCCTCTTCCCCTTTCCCTCCATGCTGACTCCTTCCTATCTGACAATATTGCTTTCGTGTCCACACAGCAGCCAGGGGCTCCAGTTTAGAAGCAGAAACACAGCAGATATTTCTGCCTTACTTTGATATTGCAGATATCAGATTCCATCACTACATCAGGTTGTGTCTTTGAACTCCTCCTTCCCCAAATCTGCAGCTTCCTATGAATCCTTAGCTCTAAGCAATAGGTTACCCAACTTATTTTTTGTCTCCCATCACAAGAGGGAGCCCCACCCCCAGCGCCTGTCCTCAGAGCTCCCAAGGACGCTGTATACTGTTAGTCTTCACTAACCTGTGGGAGCTGAAGCCCTGGACGTGGAAACAGAAGGCCAGTGGTATGCACCTCCAAATTTGGCTCTCTTCACTGTGTATTTTTTTGTTTCTTTCTGTGCCATAGAGGTATTTACATTTTTGCCTTTTGAACTCAAGTATACCATTTTGATTTTCCACTTAAAATTTTTTTCTTTTTCTTTCTTTCTTTTCTTTTCTTTTCTTTTTTTTTTTTTTTAAAGACAGGGTCCCCCTTTGTCGTTCAGGCTAGAGTGTGATGCCAGGATCACAGCTCACTGCAACCTTGAACTCCTGGCCTCAAGGGACCCTCCCCTCAGCCTCCCAAAGTGCAGGGATTACAGGCATGAGCCACCACACCAGGCCTGATTTTCCATTTTTATATCTTATTTATTGCTATGTGTTTGGAATGAGTATGGAGCTGGAGCTGGGGGAGGGGGAAACTTTTATCAGCCCATGAAGCTGCTGCACCCTTGACCGGACCTCAGTTGTTTACTTCTGCTGTATTATAGTTAAGTTTGGCACTCACGTGATCAAACACCACTTCATTCCTTTTTTGATTCCTCTTCATACTTCTAACCTTAAAGAACTTTCTCCTCTAGATGTTTAATAAATATTCATTTTTTTTAATTTGGAAGATTTTACTATTTTATCTTTAGTTTTAAAATTCTGTGTAAAACACATCTTATTATAAAGTGAGGAGCTTCTTTTTAAAGAGCTAGAATTTTCTTAACAACATTTATTGAAAATTCTTTTCTCATTATCATATGCTAAAGTATTATACATAATAGGATTTATTTCTGAGCTGTCTTCTCTATTTTATTAATTTATCTCTGTAAGCATCTTCTAATAGCAGTCTGCTTTAATTATTGTAGCTTTTATATGTTTTAATATCACGTAGAAACTAGTTTCACTTCATTTTTCTTTGTTTTCTCAAAATATGTTTTCTTTTTTTTTTTGAGACAGAGTCTCACTCCGTTGCCCTGGCTAGAGTGAGTGCCGTGGCATCAGCCTAGCTCACAGCAACCTCAAACTCCTGGGCTCAAGCGATCCTACTGCCTCAGCCTCCTGAGTAGCTCGGACTACAGGCATGCGCCACCATGCCCGGCTAATTTTTTCTATATATGTATTTTTAGTTGTTCGATTAATTTCTTTGTATTTTCAGTAGAGACGGGGTCTCGCTCTTGCTCAGGCTGGTCTCGAACTCCTGAGCTCAGGACGATCCGCCTGCCTCGGTCTCCGAGAGTGCTAGGATTACAGGCGTGAGCCACCGCGCCCGGCCCCCTTTTTCTATTGTTTTTAAAAAATAATTATTGTGGTTTATAGGGCAACTTTGTCTTGCTAATATTTCCTATATTGGCTGGAATTTGTATCTTTTTAAAATTAGCATAAGCATTTAAAAGTATGAATGTACCTCTTTGATTCTGAAAGAATGTCTTGCCCTTCTCAAAAAGTTTTGTTCATGTTTCATTTGATAAATTATTAAATAAGTTTTAGCTTTTATTTCTGATTACAAAAGCAATAACTGTTAACTATAGGAAAGTATGAAAACTCAGGAAAGAAGGGGAAATTCTAACTCAGAGAGTGGTGAGTGGGATGCTGTCTGCCTTTTCTTCGAAGATGTGTCTTGAAAGATGGGCATTTTAACAGTAGGATGGGGAGGGGAGAGAAAAGATAGAAGGGCATTCCAAGGGGGCAGCGAAAAAAAGGTATGGAAATAAAAATATTCAATGGTTCACAGGACTCGCTGGGCACACGGAGCAAGCATGGATACAGACAAAGGTGGACATGAGCCTGGATGAGATTCTGCAGATCTCGAATGCTGGGCTAAGGGGTCTGGCATTTATTCTGCAGGAAATGAAAATCCAAGTTCCAAATTTGTCCTCAAAAAACTCAACTTCCGGAACACATGAAATTCCTGTAAAGCTCTTTTTGTGCTACAGCACACAGAAGTACAATGTTACATTTGAGAATCACTATTTATTCATTTCCTGTAAGACAAGTTTGAATGTAAAATGGGAGGAAAAGCCTTGTATTTTGGTTCCTTCCTGATTTTTTTTTCCCCAAAGGGAGGGGGAGAAAGTTACATATTTATTCTCCACAATTGAACACAAGGAAAAATCCACATCTATACCCAACTTTAAAATACAGGCACAGAAACAGCACTTTATAAACACAGAAAAAGTTTTATATTGCCACAAGAGCAAGTTTATAATCATTAAAGAGTCCTTGCAATGTTATCCAAAACCTGAAAAGTCTGTAGTTTTGGTCGGTTGCCTAGTAAGTTGAAAGGACTTTTTTTTTTAAATCTTGGGTTTAGTTTTTCTTGCTCTAAGGCCCAATCTGTTGCCAGTGGTGAGTCAGAGGGGATGCCTGAAATAGTTCTTGTGAAGTTATCTGTGTTCTTGTTTTAGTGTCCATGGATGGCCAACAAAGGCAGGCAGCCTCTGGAAGCTGAAAAAAGCACGGAAATGGGCTCTCCATCAGCGCCTCCAGAAGGAACGTGGACCTGCAGGTACCTTGATTGTAGCCCCACGCCCAGTGAGACCTATGTCAGACTTCTAATCTTAGAACTGCAAGATGACAAAGTTGCATTGTTTTAAGCCACTGCATTTGTGGTAATTTGCTACAATAGCCATAAGAAACTAATATCGAAGAGAAGCAACATGAAAGGATTCATGTAAAGCACCTCACATGAATCCTTTCCAGAATGTTCCCAACATCCTCATAAAGCCGGAACTGCTCTTACAACCAGTTTACCAAGGAGGAAACTGAATCTTAGAGAGGTTGTGAAATTGCCCGGGACCTTCCTTTAGGAAGCTGCAAAGCAAAGTTCCAACCAGTCCTACCTGACCGCAGTGGCCAGACTGCATTCCTAACACGGAGACCATGACAATGTGTGAGCAGCACAGGGACTTGTTTCCCAGGAATAGTCGCCTAGTGGGGCGGGAATCCCCACAGCTCCATGACAATGCCTGAGGACACAGTGGCTGCTCAGAAAACAATACAAAAGACCAGGATGACACTCCAGCCCTATCAGTGATGTCACTTTCCTCCTTACCCTGAGAAGGTGGATCCTGATGAGGGCAAGGGCGTTGGTGCAGAGATGGGGCAAAAGAGAAGTGAAGGACTAAATGCCAGAGAGAAAAGGACAAAAAGGAGAGTGTGGGACCTTCCTGCCCTGGTTTCCCCCCTACATTTGATCTAATCACGTTCCTTTACAAATGTCGAAGTCTGAATTTACTTTTCTTTTACACAAATCTATGGAATTATTGAAAATGAAAATTCTTTTTTCTCCGTGAATATCTTATGCCATGTTAAAAACTGATAAACCAAATTTATGCTCTTAAAGGGTGAATTCTATGCTATGTGAATTATATCTCAATTTAAAAAAATGAGACTATTAGTTAAGATCCCTGGAAGGAATTAAAGTAAATGTTAAAATGTATCCCAAAACCAAAGCAAAAATCAGTTTTTAACCAAAAATTATATTCTACAGAGTATGTCAGATGAAAATTACATCTGATCGATGACAATTACCCTGGAAAAATCCCTTGAGTTGTCTCAGGTATAGCAGTAGTCACGATTAATACATTCTTTACCATCTCTTAATAAATCCAGCACAGGCAGTTTTCCTCCAGCATTGGAGTCCATCACTGTGGCTGTTGACAGGCAGCACATGAAGTCCTTGGCTTGCATTTCAGGCCTACACTGCATGAAAAATACAATTTGAGTGTGCATAGTTGACGTGTCAGAAATTAAAGACACAGATGATGCAATTTCACTGTATTCTTAAGTTCTATTTATTTCATACTATCGTCTAATCTCTTTCCTCGCTTGCATTTATCTTATGATTAAATTCTATTATCTAGTCCTAGCGAAACTTAACATTCTTTCTGTGTGTAATATATGCTCCTAAAAAAACAAACATAGTCCTTCCATGTAGATATAATCTCAACGTTTTCATATATTCCTTTCTAATCTTTTTTCTATATTTTTAAGCATTGTTGAGATCACTTTGTATATACAATTTAATAGTGTCTTGCTTTTTGTTTTTATGGTAAGGTTTATTTCATGTTGTTAAATAATGTACCTTTCATCAGGTGAAGATCTTCAACCATATAAATTGTTACACATTTTTGTTGTTTTTAGTTTTCTGATATTATAAATAATGCTGCAATGGACATAAATCTTATCCTTTCTGACTGTACTTTTTCATTTTTAAAATTTTGAAATAATCACGGATTTAAATTTGGAAACAATTACTGAAAAGCTAAAAGTATAGTTCAAAGAATTTTACTTTACTTAACCGTTTGAGAGTAGGTTGTTGGCTAATGCCACGTCACCCCCAAATATTTCTCTGTGTTTTCCTACAAAGAAGGGTACTCTCCTACATAACCATAATGTGACAACCAAAATCCAGAAATTAAAACTGATACATTAGTACTAACTAATAACACTCAGTCCCCATTGAAGTTTGGCCAATTGTCCCAATAATTCTTTTACGGCAAAAGCATCCAGTTCAGAATCAGGTGTTGCATTTGGTTGTGGCTCCCCTAAGTCTCCTACATAGGGGAACAGTTGTTCAGCCTTTTCTTGACCTCATAGCTTTGACACATTTGAAGATGACAGGACCATTATTTTGTAGAATGGTTCTTGTTTGGGGTTTAATTGATGTTTCCTCATGATCATATTTAAATTTATTATGAATCTTTGGCAAGAAAAACACAGAACTCATGCTGAGTTCTTCTCATGGCATCCTACCAGGTGGTGCTTGACTTAAATTTGTCCTGTTACTAATGTTGTTAACTTTGGTCATTCGATTAAGGTGGTATCTGTCAGCCTCCTCCGCTATAAAATCACTCTTTCCCTCTTTGTAGTTAAATGTTTTGTGGGGAGATGCTTTGAAACTATGAAACTATGCCATTTCTCATTAAACTTTCAATTCATTCATTTAGATCTGTGTGGACTTATAAATCCTCATTTTCTTCATTCCATTGCAATCCATTGTTATAATCATTTATGTTGATGTTCAAAATGTCCCCCCTTTGGCAAGGGGTAGCCTATTCAAGCTGGTTTTTGTGTCCTTTGAACATGTCCCCTTTACTCTTTGAATACCTCTTTGTTTTATGGTATAGCAAAATATTCTGGATTCGCCTTGAACTTTCCTTGTGCCAGCCCTGGAATCAGCCATTTCTCCAAGGAAACCTGATTCCTTTTAGTAGGAAATGGTATTTAGAAGCCAACATCTGGGTGCTGGATGTGTTCATTGCTATTAGGATGTTGCTGGCCGGCAGACAACACGCACACATTATGTCTACACTTATCTATATATGTTGAAAACCATGAGTTCACACCGATACACCTAATTTCAATCCAATGCCTTTCCATATTGATCTTCAATAGGAATAACCAGGTTTCCATTATCTTTAAAATATTTTGTTATTTGATCAATTTCCTATTTGTAATTGTAGTGGATTGAATGGTGGCCCCCAAAAGATACGTCCACATCCTTACCCCTGAAACCTGTGAATGTGACCTTATCTGGAAAAAAGGGGCTTTGCCAATGTAGTTGAGTTAAGGATCACAAGAAGAGATCATTGTGGATTATCTGGGTGAGCCTGAAATCCAATGACAAGTGTCCTTACAAGAGACACAAGGAGAGAAGAAGAGAAGGTCATGTGAAGACCGAGGACCTGAGGCTGGAGTTACGCTACCATAAGCCCAGGGACATATGGAGCCACCAGAAGTTGGAAGATGCAAGGAAATGTTTCCCCTCCCCACCAAGAGCCTTTGGAGGTAGCACAGCCCTGCAGACACATTGATTGCAGACTTCTGCCCCCTGGAACTGTGAGAGAATACACTTCTGTTGCTCTGTGGTAATTTGTCAGGGCAGCCCTGGGAATCTTACACCTCCTCCTCCACCCCACCTCCCGAGCCAGAGCTTTTCCCCCCTTCTGCTCCAGCTCTGCCTCCTGCATCAGGCCGCCTCCTGGCTTCCTCACGGGGCTCTCCTCACCTTACATGAGCTCCAACACCCTGCACCAGGTCACCCTCTGGGTGGATGCCCTCCTCAGAGAGCTGGAAGACAATGTACAAGATGCCCAGTTAAACTTGAATTTCAGATAGACTTCACATACTGCATGTAAGATTTGGGACGTATGTGTACTAAAAAAGTATTAGACTTCACATATTGCATGTAAGATTTGGGACGTATGTGTACTACAAAAGTATTCATTGTTTATCTGAAATTCAAATTTAATTGGGGCAGGCGGCATATTTTTTTTCTAGATCTGGTAATCCTCCTCACCCTACTTGGGCTAGGACACCCACCCCCACCACACCAAGCCACCTCTCCCTGAGGATGCCCTCTTCACTGGGGCTCTGACCCTTGCACCAGGCTGCCCCTCAGAGGGGTACCCCTTCTACTGTGCTCAGACTGTGTACCCCACCAGGAGGCCACAATGGCTCCCCACACTCCACCGGACCACTCCAGACACATGCCTTGCTTTGCCCTGCCAAATGGCTATAGGAATGAATTGTTCAGGAAGAGAAGAGAAGGGAAGGAAAGAGAATGGAAAGAAAACGAAGAGGCAGAAGTCTATACATTTAAGTGTGGTTTATATTTTCCCTGTAATAGAATGGTTTTTATGTAAAAAAGTGCCTGTATGGGCAATTGATAGCTCTTTGTCAGCCATTAAATGGAAACTAAGTTATGCTTTTTGAAGATTGCTCTGGGATAGTGAGATAAAAAAAGTTTCCAGTGCTAGGAGAAATGCCAGTGAGGGGTGTTCAATGTTTTATCTTTTTATCTCCTAATCATTATTTTGTTAGCTTCTATCTTTGTTAATGCCTTTCATCTCTCCACATTGTGTCTACTTGGGATTTTTTAATGAGATTCCCAAATAAGGGCCTATAAGTGCCAAACTCCAAATGTCCCACCTTTTCTCACAGCAGCCATTGTGCTGGCCTCGACCAATCCTTTTGATTAAAAAAAAAAAAAAAAAAAAGGTGGTGGGATTTAAAAACAGATGCAACATACCTGGTAGGTACTATAGTTACTACTCATAGGTTCAGTACTACCAGGTGCTAAATCAGTAATCCCACTCAGAGTTATTTTTCCTGCCAAGTTCGATGGCTCTCCTCTTTAGTCTATCCCAGACCACCCCTGCCAGCATTATATGCCAACCACCCTCAGCCACTACCTTGAAGACCTGTTTCTCCTGTGTTCTCTTTGGGTGGATGCTGCTCTGCTGTCGCTGTGCTCAGGCCTGGGGCAGAGCAGAGCACCAGGCCTCTCTCCCTGCTGCCCATTTTCTGTTGCCAACGAAGGTGTTTCATCTTTGTACTGTAGGCTTGTTGCCTGCCGCCTCCTAATTCTCACACACCTAAGTGTGACCCTGGACAGATCCTTCAGTTCAGGGCTGAAGCAATATGAAGAGACTTCATGGCCTTTTAATGAGTGACCTAGTTAGCCCTTTTGACTTATCTGTCTTAACTTTTGTAAAGTTACAGGGGAAAAAAATCAAAACTTAAGCAGAGTTTTGGCCTAAAATAAATAACTAAATTAGAAACTCTAATTCAGGGAAGTAACTCAATTTCCTAAGAGCTCTCTAATTATGTTTATTAATTTACTGTCAAGCCAACTGTGACCATAAACTCAAGTGCCATGGTTAGAGGGCACATTTCTGGTCACATAAATCACAAACTCAAGTCAACCAGTCAAGGCGTAACATGCTCTTTTCAGTGTTTATAGTACCAGGAAGCAATAAATGACAAGGAC
The DNA here is from genome assembly GCA_004363605.1 of Indri indri. Lineage (NCBI taxonomy): Eukaryota > Metazoa > Chordata > Mammalia > Primates > Indriidae > Indri > Indri indri. The sequence continues at coordinate 67,049 of RJWJ010002575.1, read as the reverse complement.
TAACATGCCATAAAGCTGTTATCGGACTGTGAGAAAAAGCCCGTATATTAGTAGTTACATTATAGCTACATCAGCCTAATAAATTCAGATGCCTTTTGCATGTCAGATTGTTTTCCCATCACAAGTGAGGTATGAAGTAATGTTTGTCTTTCCAAAGATCTGTCACAGTCAGACCTCCCGTTCCTGCATGACTCACACTGGCTCATCTGTTATGACTTATGAGAGTATGGCCAATGGTCAACACAAGCCAGAGTGATAAATGCACAGTTGGCAAATGCGAAAGCCTGTGTTGCCTTGTTTCTGAAAAAAAGGGTGAAGATTTATGGTGGTAAGGCAGTGTGGTATGTGTGAGAATTTCGGTAGGGGTGGAGCTGAGATACGGAGGAATCAGAATGAAGGGTTAGACCCATCAAGTTTGCAGAGAACCACTGACTGAAGATTGTGGCTGCAAAAGGAAAACTTGAGTCAAGGAAGTTTGGACCCCTGGTAACCTAGATGCCCAAGTTTATCACGTGGACCAGCTGTGGGTTCTATGGCGTGTGAGGGCCTCTGGGCCTGGTTTCAGCGCTGGGCAGCCTCTGCAGTGAAATGAATGGACCAGTAACTCCGTCTCCTTTCATCAAAGGACTTTCTTAAAGTCAGTGAGGTGACAAGAGTTTACAAAAATCTTGACGATGTCCTACATAGCAAGGATCGAATTTTATGTTTAAAAATATATATAATTCTTACCATTACTGTCTTTGAGGTGTCATGAAATTGAAGAAAACTCATTTGAGCGATATAGATAAAAATTAGAACCCACCAATCAATTGTACCCAGCCCCCCCTTAAATTTTTTCACCACTGATAAGGACAAAATAGGTACAAATGCCGAAGATCTCAGTAGCAAGAGTGGCCACTGGCAGAAGCAGCACACACTTAGGGATGACCCATTAAGGTAGGGGTCATTTTTCCTTTATCAGGCTGTTTCATAGGCTGAGGACAGGTCTTGTGATGAGGGAAGAAGCCCAATTCCTTTTCCTGTTATGACAACTGGGCAATTATAGCACACACTTCACAAATTATGTTTCATTTGGATGAAACTGCACTTTGGAATTACTCATAAGAAGAGTCTTGTGAAAGATGCAGTAGAAAATAAATCTCACTTTCTGCTTTTCATTAGGAAGCACAGCATTTAGTTTTAAGAATTAATGTGATAATGGTTTGAGGTTGACTCTGTCTTCAGACAGCACCTACGAAGGTCATGAATACAGCCCAGAGGGACTCTTTAGGTTTTTTTGCCCACCTCAACATACATGAAAGATGACATTCTTAAATAATTTCTACCCAGTATTCAAAGAAGTGAAGATCACGTTATCATACAGGAAAGGCCTTGCATATATTTTAAAAGTTAAAAAATTAGGAAATTTAGATGCTCTAACTGCTGTTAATGACTAATCTCTTGTGGCTGTCCTCAAAACGGATAGCAACACTAGGTGTGCTACTATAGCCTGAGACTCTCTTGTCTAGAAAACTTCTTGAGGACTTGAAATCCAGCTGAGGTAACTCTTCCCACTCCAAAGTTCCACAGAACTCTTCCTTCAAAAGGAAATATCCAGGCACCAGAACGAAAGATAGAACTCAAAACTAGAGCAAAGAAGTCCCTAGGGCACTATACTCAGACATAGGTCCTAGTGGCATGGACTGGCATTTTAGCATCATATAAGGATGAAGGCCATGACTGAAGGCTCCCTACTGAGGTAGGCAGCTGGAACCAAGACTTCTGCCTAAAAGCAGAAGCCCAGCAGGGCTGGTCCCTTTGTGAAAAGAGCACTAGACACACCAAACCCGTGGTCTAAAGGAAGCTTGTACCCTGGGCACTTTGTGAGTAAAAAGGAGTCTCCTGTGAGAAATTAAAACTCCGTGCAAAAGTCTAAGATCTGAATTTATACTGCCCACACAGTATGAGAATCCTAAGCCCAGAAATTAGTACAGGAATGGGTCCGAAAGGGGTGAAACCCACTGTGCGCTCACAATTAAAAACTACAGGCCATGTGAGGAAAATGATCCACCAACGGAGTCAGGAAACAAACAGGAGAATTAGCAACCCAAGAATTTGAGGTAATAAGCAATAAAATAAAATAAAGTGACAATGAAATAAGAAAACACAAGGAGGAAAAGATTAAAGGAATATGCTGTTCAGTAAAAGAAAGAGATGTTAGAATATAACGTAAGTGTACATATTCCTACATAGTCAGTGATTCATAGCGGATTCAAATTGAAACTGGAGAACTGAAGGTAAGCTTGAAAATTTTTGATTGGTTATACTTTGGAATAAATTACCTGCAGGGATTATGGATTATGTGACTCTCATTGGATTATATTCAAAGCTGCCTGATGCGCTTAGTTTAAATCAGAAACACATAAATGTTGCATTGATTTTGAGCTGCTATATGAATCAATTTTTTCCTTACAAATGTTTTTCTAGTTTTTAACTTTTTTCTAATTATCAAAATAATACATCTTTATTATTTGAGACAAATTTTGAAATATGGAAAAGAAACAAAAAATCGATAGTCTCACTACCAGAAATACTGTTAATATTTTAGCATATTCACTTCTGATTCCTTTTTCTGTGCAATGTTTCCATATGGAGCTGAATTTACACTGAAATACAATTTAATACACCCTTTATTTTATAAATTTAACATATGTCATACGTATTTTCTCATGTCCCCAAAATTTGTTATAAATATAGTTTAAATGTTTGCATAATATTTCTTCATGGATATACCATTTATTTTATAATTCTCATTATTGCATATTTAGATTGCTTCAATTTTTTTCATTGTTACAACTCTGTAATAAATAGTTGTGCATGAATCTTTGTTTATGGGCTTGATTATGTCCTTAAGCTATATATATGATTTTTTAAATCAAGGGACAAGTATTGATCTTTACAATTCATGTATTCAAATGTATTTTATTTCAATGCAACAAAATTTACTAACATTCTCTGTGTGCCAGGTAACTTTTCCTTGTATTGTAGGGTTTTTTTTTCTTTGATTGTCAAAGTCATCACATAGAAAATTTGGTGCGTGTGTGTGTGTGTGTGTGTGTATAAAAAAGGAAAACGGAGAACAGAGAACGCATTAGGGAATTCAGCTACCTTCTGTGTTCAGTTTACAGCATCTAAGCCAGCAAAGAGAAAACCGCAAATAGAACTTTTGCTGGACACTTAAAGAATTTGCAAAGCGAGTACTGGTTAGGCGCAAATGTCATAAGCATGTTGATTTATTTCACTTGATATTTAGACTATGTCTGCACTAAACCAGAAAGGTGAGTCAAATTACTGCCTTCCCAGACTTTCTTCCCATTATAATTCTGGATTTGATAGCAACTTTTGTAGCTACATTCAAAAACTGTGTTAGCTCACCAACCAAGACATATACCTACCAGATCCATATTTACAAACTCTAGCTCTTCTTTGTTTTTCAACTAAGAGGAACAACACTAACCCTGTGATCAAATAAACCAAATTTACAACACAGCAATAATGTTCTGGAAAACAAAATTTAAACAAATTAATTAAATTGAGCCTATTTCAAATAAGCTAACAATTGATTTCTGTCATGTTCACAGAATTAGATATACTAGTTCTCGTTGTCTGTTCAGATTCTACAATAGCAGGGAAAATAATTTAAAAGTCATAGTGCTAAAACCTAGAAATAAGGCAAAGGGTTGTAGATAGAGAATGGCAGGATAAATCAAAGGACAACAGTTTCTGTTACTACAATCTCTGCCGCAGTGCTCAGTTCTTCTAGCACAGAGCTCTCACTCAAGGGCCGCTGCGTAAGGTTGTGTGTTCGTGTACTGAGGAATCCCCAGTGGCAGCAGGGACAACAAGCCCTGGTTGAGGACTCAAGTATTGCAATTCAATAATGCCACAGACTGAGATGACTTCAGGAAGAAGAGGAAGAAGAAATGACAATAGTTTATTGTATGAAGGGACTCATTTCTGAGGAAACCAAGAAAAGTAACAATTGTGTACACAGGTTAGAAAAGTGAAACACCTTTTTACAGGGGAAACATCTTTTGTACAGTGCTCTAGGCTGGGCTGACACTGTCTCCAAATTTTTGAAAGGTTGCTGTCAAAAGCCGAGGTTTTAATGCATGCCAAAAAGTAATTGACTAGAAATGGAAGAAATTGAACAAAACAGAAATGACTGCAATGTAGTACCTAAATAATTCCTTAAACAATGCTCAATGGTGAGGAAGAGGAAACTTGAAATGAATAACAGGAAAAACTACAAGCTGGTTTTCACTTCGCAAGACTATTTTCTCTTGCGCTTGCACTGCTCGCCTGTCACTCCAGCCTTTTCACAGCATTGGCCGAAACAAACAACTGAGAAGTGTAAGAAACCATGAGGACCCTGCGTCTTCAGCCTGAGCAAGCCCAATAGAGTCAGATTTGCTACAGCCAAGACGACGGATGGATGCCTCCCAGGGCTGCTTTGCTGAAGATGGCAGCTTCACCTGCCCTTCCTTGACCTCTCTTTCTGGAGCCAGCTCTTGGGAAGGGGTGAGGAGACGAACAAAGGATGCCATCTGGTTCTCCACTCCAACGTCTGTGTCTAATATGTGACACACTGTGTTTGCAGGTGTTTCTTCTATTTCACGACCTGATTCATTGGCTTCTCTGTGTGCATATACTTTTCCCTTGGAGTCACTATGCACCTCTAGAAGCCACACCAACTTTTTCTGTGCAATAAAGTGAAAGAGTATGAGCTTGGGAACCAGGCAAGACTGGGTTTTGAATCCCAGCTCTAAACTGTGAGCAAGTGGCCTGTACTTTACTTGCCTCATCTGAAAAATGGGGAAAACAATGAGCTCCTCTTGGAGAAATAAGTTAATGAACACATGAAGGTCCTTTGAGACAATACCTGGCCCATGAAAGTCTCAAAGAAAACGAAGCTAGCATTGAGCAGCCATTTAGCAAGAGAAAGATTGAGCTTGGAGCCAGACTGTCCGAGTCTGAGTGTTTTGGCTCTGTCACTTACAGCTATGTGACCTTGGGCAGGTCACTTCAACTTCGTGCTTCAGTTTCTTTATCTCTAAAATGGGAACAATGAGAGCCCTGCCTTTTGGGAGTTGTGGGGAATGAATGAGTTAATACATGTACAGTATTAAGAACAGCACCTGGCACACAGTAAGTTCTCAAATATCTTAGCCATTATGGTCACTAGGGTATGAATTAGCAAACTATTTCACCTGTCTCCCAGGGTTGTTGGGAGGTTTATATAAGACAACACATAAAAGTACTTAGCAAAGCTCCCAGGTCCTATTAAGTCTTTAAAGTTAGATATGACTTTCGTGCTTATCATTACTATGATTATTAGTATTTCACTATACTGACTAGTTCTACAGTGTAAGACAGATTTCTATGTTTCCGACAATGACTTAGCATTAGTAATTAATTAGATGCTATCATGAGTTGGTGAAAACAGCATTTTCACATTTGGCTGATAAAAAGTATAAATCGAAAAGGGATACAATAATACAATTTAAAAAACCACAAAATGTATTAGCCTTTCTGGAAATTTCTTACTTCACTACTTTCTAACTCTTTGTCATACAGATTTTTTTGAGTTTTCAAAGTCTTGTCACATGAGTTAATTAAAGATATATTTATTTCCCTCAAAGTAATTTGAGCCAGTCCCTTGGTATTCAGCTAAATTGAACTCTAGTATTTTGGAACAGTATCTGTTGACACAAATATATTTGGCATCACTGGGGAATTTAAAACTCCATACAGACAGTGTCATGACCCCTCAAATTCAAGATGATAGCATTATTACAGAGGACAAGTGTTGCTAAAAAGTTTTATGCTGTCATTTCTAGACTGACCATATGCGCATGTTAGTTTCTCGTTACCAGTGGCAGTTAGAAAGACTATAGTTTTGCAAACATTCTTAACAAGGCAGGCTAGGATTGCTCAAAACAATAAGCACAAGAATCTGGTTAACTCTGCAGCAAGACCTGTGTAACCTTTTACTCACCCTCTATCTGGTCTTGAGATGACTGTGTGGGGAAGGTTAGTTCCCCCGCTCGCTTCGGCCCAGAGGCATGTTCAGTTCTCACCCAACCTGGAGGATGTGGGCCCACACTGGAGATTTTGTTTGAGTTTCATCTAGATATTTCTAGTCTCGGAAATTCCCTGATGGCTAAATTAAACTAAAAATTTAAGAATTCGGAAACTGACGGGCCTGCGAAGAATATTTGTGGCTCTGGGTCTTCTGCACCAACGTTCTCTTTTTCTAAGTAGAGAAGTAACATGAGGAGGCCCTTCGTGCTGAATGACCAGACTTTGTCACCTTGCCTCGGTTTCAGGTTTTCATAGGCCCTTTCAGAGGTCAAGGGAGGCACAGGCCATTTCCATATTAAACAAGAAGAAGAAAAAGATATGCCAAAATCGGGTTACAAGATTTGTCGTATATTTTAAACGTCAGTATTTAACAAGTAAACAATTCCAGCACACACATGCACACACACATTCAGTTCAACATAATTATGCCATTCCTGAGGTGATGACGGGAGTTCGTAGGGGATTTATTAAAAGTATCGGTTCCTAGTTCATGAGAGATGAGGCCCAGTAATGAGACACGGAGCTAAAGTTGGCTGATGCTGTCTTCTTTCTTTAAGCCTGCCAGTGCTTCTCTGTAACTGTGGGTGTAAACTGGTGGCACTGAGGCCCTTTGTGACAGTGAGGCCCTTGCCAGTGGCCCCCCGATGGGCCCTTATCAGTCCCGGGGCGTTTGCACTGTGGAAGGTCCAGCTTATTTATATAGGTGTCACTGCCTGCCTTTCTAATGCCAACTTTCGTCTGTGGTCAAGTGAGCGGATCAGCCCAAGAGCCTGGGCCGAGCTGGCACACTTCCCGATGGCATTCTTTGTTTTTTTTCTTTTTCCCAATTCACATGCCCTGCGTTTGATCCCTTGTTTTCAATGAATAACAGTCAAAAGCAGCCTAAAGAAGGACAAGTGTGTGTTGATAGAGTCAGTAGGCCTCGGGGAGGGCCGTGGGGGGAGGATGTGGAGCGACTTTGAGCAGAAGGAAGCAGAAACAAGCACACGCACCTTTAAAGGACGTTGCTGATGAGGACTTTCTCCATACGAGAGGACCCCTCAGTAGCATAAGAGGGGTCTGGAGACTATCAAAGATCCCCAAAAGGAGCACACTGGTCAGAGTTAGGTCCAACCCTGGGCTGTGTTTTTCCCATGAAGCCATTACCTCTGACTTGCTGGCAATTTCCAAACTGGGCAGAGTGCTCATGACTTTGCTCCCAAACCTCACTGACAGAGATTGTCCACTTCCCTGAAACTGTGTTTGCAGATGTCAGAGGAGGCTCACATTTCTACATCCCTAGGGGGAAGCCAGGCAGGGGGGTGGGGGCGGGTGAGCAGTGGCATCCCGGCAGATGGCAGCGGGTGCCAGTGAGCTTGACAGGCTTGAGGATGGGAGCCTGGGTGCGAGGCACAGGGAGAGGGAGCGGGTGAAGGGAGGGACGGGGACAGAAATCTTAGCATGGAGGAAGAGAGGTCCCACTGAGTGCCCCTGTGGGGAGGACCCATGGGAACGTCTGAGGCTGGTTTAACAGACTGGGGAGTAAAGTGGGATGGTGACCTTACGAAGAGGGCTTAGGACCTGGGGTCAGTGCCTCAGAAGCCCCTCCCCCTGCCTCTCGCCCCAGACCTTTAAGCTGCACTACTAAATCATTCGATTGATGCATGAGAGGGTTAGGAAATTTTTGATACATCTAGTCCAGGCTTCGCACAGGAGCCAAGGACCCCCTGTAAAATACGTAGGCTCCAGCGACTCTCCAGTGCTTCCCATCTCCCCAGAACATACACTCAAGTCCTTCCCAAGGCCCGCGGGCACGTTAGGACCCAGTGGTCCCCTGCTGCCTCTTCTGGCCCCATCTTCTTCCATCTCCTCTCAGCCACCCTCCCAGGCACCCTCTGGCCCCCGGGCTTTCCTCTAAGGCAAACTCCCAAGCTCTGCTCTCGGTGCTGTTCGTGGATACCCACAGGGCTTGCATCCTCCCACTTCATTCGGACCTCTTTCTTTGCCCCCATTGATCTGCTTGGGCTGCCATAACAGAGGACCACAGACTGGGTGACTTAACAGAAATTTATTTTCTCACGGTTCTGCAGACTGGAAGTCCAAGATCATGGTGCCAGCAGGACTGGATTCCTCTGAGGGCTGTGAGGGAAGGACCTGCTCCAGGCCTCTCTCCTGGGCTTGTAGATGGCCATCTTCTCCCCGTGTCTTCACGTGACCCGCCCTCTGTGTGTTTGTGTCCAAATTTTCTCTTTTTACGAGGACACCCCTCATACTGAGTCATCAGGCCTGCCCTAATAATCAAATTTTAATTTTGTTACCTCTGTAAATACTGGGAGTTAGGACTTCGACATATGAATTTTTTTTTGGAGGGACACAATTCAGCTCATAACAGCCCCTCATTGGAGAAGACTCCCCAACCATTCCTTATAAAATAGTGCGCCAATTAACTGAACACGTTTATTCATGTAGGTTTTTTTGAAGGTCTCCTTCTACTTAAATGTCAACCCCAGAGGGCCAAATTCTTTTTTGTTCACTGATGTATCTCCAGTGCCTAGCTCCCTGCCTGGAGATAAAGAAATATTCATGAATGGATGGATGCATATTATGAAGCCATTACAAATTACTCCACAAAAAAGCAATGGCAGAGAAAGATGTTCAAGGCATATTGTTAAGTGAAGAAAGCAAATTACAAAAACCTCATGGGTAGCATAGTTTCATTTTAATATCATATGCATGTAATTTATTTTTCTTAAAATAAAGCTTAGAGAAATATGCAAAAAATGCTAATAGTAGGTAGCTCTTGAGCCCTTGGGATGGGATTTTGATTTCTTTTTCTCTTGTTTTATGTATATTTTCTAATTTCACTATAGTGAGTATGTATTATTCTGTAAGAGGAAAAAGACAATAAAAGTTATTAACAGTTAGTAGAAGATATTTTGTCATAATTTTTAATTTAACAAGGTTAAGAAAGAAAAAGACATTATTTTTCTTTTTCAACAGGGAGTGGTAGAAACACAGCTCAGGGGCAATCTGTTGGAGCCCAGCAGCTGGGACATGGCCTGTGGAATCCGTCCAGTCTGGGTTCAAGTCCTCGCTTGCTACTTTCTGGATTCATCTTCTAAGGCATGTCTGCCCCTCACATTGAGTCCTGGTTTTCATCTGTAAAATGGGGCAATAATGGTACCCACAGGACACCGTGGGTCCTCCAGTCTCTGGCCCAGGCTTGAATTTGATTCTTTTGATCTCAATGATTTGAAGATGTCAAGACACCAAGTGTCAGAAACTAGTCCCGGGTTTGGTTCTCCCTTTAGTTCCTTTCAAGGGCAGGCCAAGCAATATCCAGACACCCCTCACATTGCTTCTGGGCAGAGGGCCTGGATTGAGTAGGCTAGTGGGGCGCTTGCGATAGGCACCCAATTTAAGGGGCGCCCAAAATACTCAGTAATCACAATAAGTTATAGGTTGACACAGTATTTTAAAATACAAAAGTTATGTAAAAATCTATAATGAACAAGATATCAACAATTTTAATAAAGACTGAATAAGTATTACTTATTTTTCCTTTGCCTCAGGCTCCATTATGGCTCAGCAAAGCACTGCTTAGCCCACAGCCTGAAGGTAGCTGACCATCAATTATCTAAATCAATATTAATTACTTCTTAATTACAATTAATTATCCAAATTATCCTGAGCCTCAGAAGCAGCATTGCTCAGTCTGTGATTGTTTGGCCTTCAGTCAAAGCCCCATTAGGATTCCTGTAGGGAATGCGCATTTTTCTGACCCTGTTTATTCCTTTCCCTTGTACAGACACCTAATCGCAACTGCTACGTAATCATGGCTCTCTTACCTCATTGAGGACTCTGAGGGGCAGTTTTCTCCCTATTCTTTTATAAAAACTTAAAATGTCAGCAAAGCATGATTCCTACCCAAAAGAGCACCAGGCAGAGTTTGCAGATGCTGCAGTCTCCTCCCCTGATACTTCTGGGGAAGGACACACAGACCTTGGCAAACCTCGCTGCAAAAACAGGCAATAGCAAACGGTCTGTTCATTCCATCTACTTTCTTACATGATGGGGCTTAGGCAGGTCTTTGGTCTCAATGGAGGGCTTCCCAAGGGACTGTATTATTACCAGATCCAGGGGTTTTTATGGGTGTTAGTTTATGCTTGTAAAGCAATTCAAAGTACACCTTCACGTGGTATTTGCTAGTTAAAAGTAGCAATGATGATCACATGTAAAATCCTATTTTATGTAATGGGTTTCATTTTACACGACTCATTTGCTGAAACCATAGATTCTAAGTTGCTTTATCAAAGTGATCACTAGAAAAACGTGATATTCTTGGTGTGTAAATCTTAGGAAATTTCCCTTACTACTCTTCTTAGTTTGATTTAATGTATTATTTAAAAAAAATAAGTCGAGTATATATATTGACTATATATTAATATATTTAAAATATAAATTGACATCACAAAGTAGACTTAACTCATGGCACATTTGTTTCTGAAAGCACCTGCAGAAATCTGTGTTCTTTCTAACTTCTAAAAAACTCAGAGGCCAAGGGGGGAAAGGATTCTTTGGATGCCAGATAGTGCATGAGACAGATTCGGTTACAGTAATTTTAGCATAATCCATTGCAAGGCAATGATCTGGATGAACTGTATAACAATGAAGAAACTGGTTTGAGGTTTGGGGTTTTTTTTTTTGTCCCCCTTGAATTGAAGGCATGTTGCTCACCACACCTTCCCTACCTCCCCCACATTTTTAGATTGATGTGTTTACTGGAGAAGTGAAGCACACTGGGATCATATAGCTGTGTTCTGTAAGAAGTCTGACTGCTCTGAGACTACCATGCTAACCGGTCCCAGATGTGCCAGCCTTTGCTAGCTAGACGCCTGACATGCAAGTCATCAGGGACTTCCAGTCTCAGGAGATGTGATATGGAGAAGAGCAGAGGAACCCAGATGACAGCTAGAACTGACACTCCAGACATATGGCCCCAGGGGAGCAGTGTCCGCCAGGTCCAACTGCTAGATCCACTTTAGCTGAGGCCCTAGTCATCCTGGAGCAGGGATGAACAGTTCCCCGTGGCCTGATTTCCTGACCCAAACTCATGGGCATTACAAAATGGTGGTTGTTTTAAAAAATGTTACAGGAGAACAGAAACTAGAAGCAGAGGCATGAGAGAGAATAGAAAATACTAAAATGTAAGGAATCATTGCAAACAGTTTTCAAATGGTGATTGTTGGTACTCCCAATTCAACTTTTTCATTCATTTCTCCATTCATTCGAGAAAAATGTGTTGACACTGCTACAAGCCAGACACTGAGTGCTGGGGATGCAAAAAGAAATAAATAAACAGAATGGCTCTGTCCTAAGGAAGGACCTAGCTTAATGGGGGTGTCAGACAAGTAAATGATTACCATATAATGGCATAAATGTTGCTCTACAATAAGAGTTTGCAGAAGGAACTGATTGCATTGAAGCCCTGAGGGAATCAGAGAAGCCTTGCAGAGGCGGCTCTGCTCGAGATGAGGCCCAAAGACTAAGTTTGCCAGATGGCCGAGGTGGAGCAGCTACTGAGTGCCCAGCGCTTTGGATCTTTGAGCTAACACCATGGCCGAGAAGAACAGAGCAGGCCTAGTTTGGACACTCTGACTTCGGTTGCTCTTATGGTCGCAGAGTTGTTTTTTGCCACTCCTGGGCAAAGCATTGATTACATAACCAGATTTTTTTTTTTTTTCCATAGGAGTATTCTATTTCATCTGTGTGGTACAACCGAAAAGGAACAGCTCATGGGGCGTGTGGCATTACCCAACCTGGGTTCATCGCATGAGCGCCCTGCAGAAGTCAGACCTGCTCAGCAGAGGAGCCAAGGCCCTAGTCCCAATAAAGTTCACTCTTGAATTGTTGTTTTTCTGTTTATTTTAGTATGCTTTCTATACAAACCTCTCTCTCTCTGTCTCTCCCTTTTTTAACCTCCTAAATGTTCTCCAGGATCTCTCTCTCCCTTTATTTTAGAGACAGGGTTCCTCTCTGTTGCCCATGCTGGAGTGCAGTGGTGCAGTCATAGCTCACTGCAGCCTCAAACTCCTGGCCTCAAGTGATCCTCCTGCCTCAGCCTCCTGAGTATCTAGGACTACAGATGCATGCCACTACACTTGGCTAATTAAAAAAAAATTTTTTTTTAGAGATAGGATCTTGCTGTATTTCCCAAGCCGGTCTTGAACTTCTGGCCTTAAGCAATCCTCCTGCCTCAGCCTCCACAGTGCTGGGATTTGCAGGCGTGAGCCACTGTGCCCAGCCAAACCTGTCTCTTAAGACAATTTTCCTGGGCTCTACATCCGTCCAGATTGTTGTCCTAGTCCCTTCTGATAGAAAAATTCTAGAGTTAACTCAGGGTGGACTCCTTGCTGTGAGGATAAAAATCTATTTGTCATAACAATAGGGCAATAGAGCCACCATAAAAAAAAAAGATCATGTCCTAAAATCTATGAGCTTTATTTCCAGGGTACAAACCTGGTTCAAAAGACTTCTTCAAACTTTTCCCTGCTGTCAAGTTTAATACAATTCCTCCTCCTCCTCCTCCAGTGTTGCCTTTCTGATGTCTGCTTGATTTGAAAAAGTAGCTGTCAAAAAGGCTATTAGAAGAAACTGGAGGGAATGTGCTAACTCACTGCAAGAAAAATGATTCTAATGTCAGTATGGCAACTTGGCCAAGAATTCCCTTTTAAGAGAGAAGTTGACCCATCTTAAAAGTACTAAGATATCACACAAATGAAACAAGTGAAAACAAAGAAACATGTAAATGCTGGGGAAAGGAGCATTGGTATGTTTGGTGGTGGCGGGGGGGCACTTGCAAGCATTTAGTATATTTATTTATACCTGTCTTATTCCGAGGTGAGTTCTGCAGTGAGTTTATTTTCTGGGCTAGCGTAGAGGGCAGCTCTCTTATGAAACTAGTTAAGTGAGACCACATGCTGCTCTAGTCATTGGAGCTGGGAGTAGAGCAGGCATCTGCTTCAGAAAACCGGGAGACTGAACCGGGCACTTCTGGAGACTAAGGCTCTTCCTTCCACTTGGAGGGGAGCTGAGGAAGTACGAGCAGTGCATTGAGAAAGATTTTAGATTCCTACAGCCCTAGATAGACAAATGGAACTGGAAGCAAATAAACCGTTATAAGATGGTGAATAGCAAAGGGCCCAGGAAGGGAAAAGGAATCTCCTATTCTTTCTTAAAAATGCAGGCCCTTCCTAGAACTTGTTCCATACAATGCCCTGATGTTTGGAACTGTAACAACAGTGGACATTTGGGGCCTGAACCGACCTGTCCAATGAGCATTATGTGCCCTGGTGATATGACAAACTAACACCCTTTTGATTTTTTTTTCAGAGCATGATTTCAAATAAATTAGCATTCTCATCTCAACTGACTCACTTGGTAGAAACAAATTCACATGCTGCAAGAAGAGAGAAGGCAGGAGAATAGTTCAGAAGGAGTGGAAAGAGACAGCAGAAGAGGAATTGGGTAGTTTCCTAAAATACAAGTACCAGCACCATCAGATGCCCAATTTACTTAAAAAGCCACATATCCAGATTATACTTTTTTTTTTTTTTGAGAGAGAGAGAGAGTCTCACTTTGCTGCCCAGGTTACAGTGCAGTGGCATATTCATAGCTCACTGCAACCTCAAACTCCTGGCCTCAAGCGATCCTCCCATGTTGGCCTCGCAAAGTGCTAAGATTACAGGCATGAGCCACTGTGCCTGGCCAATATTATATTTTTTAAAGTTGAGAATGAGACAAGTCAAGTTGTTCCACAGCAAATCAGGTATAATAGTAATTTTTAACATTTTTGTTAAAAGATATCCTTAAGAATATGATGATAACTATAGATTCTCTACCCAGAAATAAAAGTATATATGACTTACACACAAATCCTATTCTAATAAAACAGCTAGTATGATACCCAAGATGGAACCAGTTAATCACAACACACACATAATAGACAGTAGAACCCTTATCTCTCAACCGCCATAAAACTTTCTTGCATCTAACATAAAGTTTCATTCTATAGTTTATGGTTGTCTCCACTTTTTCTGTCCTCTTAGCTGAAGACTAAGGCTCTTCCACTCCCACTTGGAGGGGATCTGAGGAAGTACTAGCAGTAGGTTGAAATAAGATCATTACAAACTCCTCGTATGTTTTTCATATATGCTTACAAAGGGCTTTGAAATCTTATTGTGATTATTCTTGCTTTAAGGTGAAACTTCCCTAATCTTTCCTTACAGACTGTGGCACGGAGTGCTAGTTGCCTTACAATATCCAGCTGATCCTTCCTCATTAGTCACCCTAGCTATGTGATTATGTTTTTCTGAGCCTTTCTTGCAGCTAGGTGGGGCCATGTAACTAAGCTTTAAGCCAATGATTTGTAAGCCCTATGCTATGTGGACCTTCTGAAAAATCTTCCTTCTTCTTTCTTACCTCTACCCTCCTGTCTGGAATGAGGATACAATAGCTGCAGACCAATAGCCATCCTAGCCCGTGAAGGTGGTGGTGATGGGTGATGTCTGTTGACTCCCTTACTAGAAGATACGTGTTGTAGGAACAGGAATCTTGTTTATCTTGGTCAAAACAACATCCCCAGCACCTAAAAAGTGTGTGGCATGTGCTAAGGACTCAGGTATTGAATGGTTATTGAATAATGGATGAATGAATGAATTTACTCAGAACCCATATAAACAAGGTCTCAGTTTCTCACCCAGAATCAAACTCTTGCTTAATTCGAATCACAGTACTCCTATTTGCGTCCCTTTGCTCTCCCAGACCTGCCACTGTCACAGGATAGGATGTTGTTGTTTTTTTTCTTAATGCTCTCCAGTATTCCCTTCAAACAAAATGTTTTTAAATCTATTTTCTTAACAATGCTTCCCAATATCTTGCTGCTTAGCAAGTCTAAAATTTTTCAACTTTCAAAGTCACGTATATCTATTTTTGTGTGTCGGTTGTTACATGCAGGCACTATTTTGTAACTTAAAAAAGGCATTGTCTCAAGTCTACAAGAATCAACTAAGATAGTATCTAATGACATTCCTAAGACTTCAGACAATATTATTATTATCACAGAATGCAGTCACTAAGTCCTGAGGACTTAACTAGATCCTGGTTACTGAAAGTGAATTTTGTTGAATCCTTTCCGATTCCACCGTGCTCTCCCACATTTTAACATATCACCTATTTTTGTCCTCAAACTTAAGTCTTTTAAACAGAATTAAATTAAATATATTTAATCATCCCTCCATCCCTGATTTTTGAAGTGATCTTTTCTTTTTCTTCCTGTTAAATTTTTTTTTTTTTTTTTTTTAGACAGAGTCTTGCTCTGTCATCCTGTCTAGAGTGCTGTGGTATCAGCCTAGCTCCAGCAACCTCAAACTCCTGGGCTCAAGACTCAGCCTTCTGAGTAGATGGGACTGCTGCACGTGTCACCATGCCTGGCTAATTTTTTCTATCTTTAGTAGAGACAAGGTCTCACTCTTGTTCAGGCTGGTCTCGAACTCCTGAGCTCAAGCGTTCTTCCCTCCTCAGCCTCCCAGAGTGCTAGGATTACAGGCATGTGTGAGCCACCACATCTGGCCCCCTGTTGAATTAAAAGAATAACACTCCCTCTGCCCCTTTTTGTGATCTCTTATATAGTTACAGGGTTTGTAAATATTCACAGTTTCTGCAATTACATATCGTTTTGTTTTTAATTTTTCTTTTACTCTTCCCCCATAGTTGTTGCTATTTCTTTTAACTATTTGGGGGAAATAATTAGCCCTATTTTCCACTTTTGTGAAATACCTATTTATACTTGAGCTCTATGGTTTTTGCTCAAATTTCTTTTCAACTTTGAGGAAAGACATTGGGTTTTGTTAGGTGTATTGAGCTTTTCTGATGTTTAGACTTCTGTGCATATAATTCCCTCTTTCCCAGAGGAGTTTTCCAAGTAGAAGTCTATTAAAATGGAGAAAGATAGAAGTCATCAAGAAAGCTCTCCCTAAACGTCTCATGTCTCCGTAGTCACACAGGTCCTTTCTGCCTCCATGCTTTTGTATCTGCCCAAAGCTAATCTATCCCTGCTCTGGACTGCATCTACTTCTGCCTTCTTGGGGAACTTATGCCATTAATTCTCTCTTCTCTAACTTCAAAAAATTTTTTTCTCCATTGGCTGTTACCCTTTCACATAGCAGTATACTCACTTTTTTCCCCCCATCTTGAAAAAAAAAAGAGGTTCCTTAACCATACATTTCCCTTTAACTGATAATACTACCACATCTCTCTTCTCAGCCAAATATTTGAGAAAAGAAGCCCTCAGTTTCTGTTTTACTTTCTCACCCCTTCTTCACTTCTTCCCCCATTGCCTGCCATCCAGTTCACTCACACACATCCCCAATCGGTGAGTTGCCAGAGCTAATGGCATTTGTTGCCCCTTGGCAACATACGACTGTTCCTTGGAGTATTATGTATTGGGTGCCTATTGATCAGGCACTGTGCTAGGTGCTGCTGTTATAGAAATAATAAACAGATGTCATCTCCATTCTGATGAGACTTTCCTGATCAGCCATTCCTCATTAATACTCAGGTCTCTTTGCTCAGTACCCACTGCTCCCCTTTGCAGGCTTCACCTGATGCCCCTTAAATCTCCCTATTTTCCAACTCTCTTTCCTTCCCAGCCCCCCTTATTATATACATCTTCTCAAGGCAATCTCTTCTGTACCCACAGCTTCAATTACTTTCTATATGCTCTGATGACAATATAATTTTAACTGCTGTTTTCATTTAACAGCTTTATTTTACACAACACCTCATTTGCTAAAACCATAGATTCAAAGTTACTCCATGAAAGGAATCACTTTAAAATGTGATATTCTTAGCATGTAAATTTAAGGAAATTTCCCCAATTACTCTTAATGGTTTGATTTAGTATGTGTGTTATTTTTGAAAACATAAGTTAGGATCTTAGAAAATAGACTTAGCCTACAGAGGTTTATATCCAACTTTCAACCAGAGAACTATATTTCAATGTGCCTCTCAGAGTCAAAAACTATCTTCCTTACCAAACCTAATTTTCTTCCTGCATTCTTTATCTAGGAAAAAGGCACTGCTGTCTACCCAGTCCCCCAAACCAGAGCCTTCACAGCCCTTTTGTCTTCCTACTTCCACTCTTTTTCCACATCTAATCACCAAGCACTCCCTACTCTATCTCCCAAATGACCTTTCCCATCAGTCACTGCAGCTGCCTTTAGTTTGAATACTCACTCTTCTCCTAGATGAACTTAATGTCTCTTAATTGGTCCTGTTGCTTCCTTCAATCCCTCCTTATTGTGCAAGTGACCTCACTGCAAACACGTCCAATAATGACTATTCAACTTCATGTGGTTCAATGGCTCTCATGTTTGCAGGATAAAATTCAAACTCTTTCCCCCAGCATCTAATTTGGGGTCAGTAGGTCTGAGTTTGTATCCCAAATTCAAGCACTATCCAGCAGTATGATTTCTGACAACCCAACTCTCTAAGCCTTTGTTTTCTCACGTCCCAACTCACCCAGGGTTGAGACTGTTTCATACATACAGTGCCTGGCACATAGAAGTGACTTAATGTTAAATGAAGGAAGGCATTTTAAAGTCCACATCAACAAGTTCTTCTTCTTTTAAAAAACTATATTAACATACAGTGTCATTCCCCTTCCCCAAGCTTGACTGCTACCTAAATTTTCTGATAATTAGGCTCAGGGGTTTGTGGTAATCCAGGCTGCCTGAGACCAGATTCTAGCCCCAGCCCCACCCTGAGCGGTCATGTGACCTTGGGAGGTACTTTACTTCTATGTCTCGATTTCTCCTGTAAAATCTGTAAAATGTAAAATGGGATCGTTTTGGAGGGTTAAATGAGTGTACCACAGTTGGAATAGTATCAGGCACACAGTGCTTGCCAAATGTTAACTATCCACCTTCATCGAATCAGGACAGTGGCACCTCACTGTGTGGTTCTCAATTTTGTACGAGAAAATCGTGCTTTATGCATTGTTGTCAGTAAAAGAAGGAAAATTTGGAAAGTCTTGCCGCGGAAGGGAGGCGAGAAAAGGGAGTTGGTGAGTCCTGAGCGTTTCAGAGCTGTAGAGACGAATTGGGTCCCTAATTTTAGACAAGGAAGTGGAGGGGTGACGTGTCCTCGAGTCTCACTCAGGAAACACAGCCACAATCTTTATTGAGAGTAGGATCAGGGCCCGGGGGGTTGCTATCTATGGTCAAGTTGCAGGTAAAAACTAAAATTCATTGGAAGACAGAAGAGCATTTAGTTACAGAAACAGTCAACAATTTGGGTATAACTAAGTTCGGTGAACAAATGAAAGCTGTCAGGCTCGGAAAAACTGAGTTGCTAATGGAACCTGAAGCTTACTAACAGGGGCCTTCTACAGAGCCCATTGACGAGAATGACTTCCAGCAACTAATGCCCGCTGGGCTTCCCTAAGGACCGGAAAGCTCCCGGCAGCCTGCGATGAATGAAAACCGGGAGTCCGGTGCTCGCCGTGGGGAGGGCGGGGCAGCTGCGGGGCGGGGCTGGGCATTGTGAGTCACGTGCCTGGGCTCTGAGGCGGGCGCCTGGTGGAAAGTCTGGGCATGATTGGCTTCTGGTAACCAGGTGACCGCAGGATGCGTTCCGGTTGGCAAGTGCTGGCCTGGGCGACCGGCCTTCAGTTAGGAGGCGGCGGCGGAAGGAGGAGGAGCTCTGACCACGCTCTCTCCCGGCAGTGGCTGTGACTCTCAGCGCTTGTTGGGTCTCCACCCCTTTTAAATAAGCCCGGCTGGTCGCCGCCCTCGCACACAAGTCAACTCGGGGGAGGTGGCGGCGGCGCGGCAGCGGGGGTGCGGCCGAGGCCGGAGCCCTGCCCGGGGCAGGGCGGGCTAGCAGCGGGCGAGGCCGCGTCTGCTGGCGCGGTGCAGCCCCGGCATAGCCCGGCGTAGCCCGGGGCTGCCCGTGCCCGCCGCGCCATTGTTGGGGGAGGGGGCGGCTGTTCGGCGCGGCGGAGTCGGGGGCGAGCGAAGGCGCAGACAGGCAGCGGCGCAGAACAGCGGAGGCGCCCCATGGGGACCACGCTGAGCTGTTGCGTGTCCCCCAATGCCAGCCCCAAGCTGGGCCGGCACCCCCGGCCGGCGGAGCCGGACTACGAGTCTGAGATCTACGAGGCGGTGGCCGGGGACACGGTGGCGGTAGTACCAGCGCCCGCTGCCGTGGAGCCTGTGGAGTTGGATTTCGGAGCCGGCGAGGGCCACCACCTGCAGCACATCAGCGACCGGGAGATGCCTGAAGGTAAGGAGGCGGCGGACGCCTCCGCCGCCCCAGGCTCCCCCGGGAGCATCCGCTGCCTCCGGCTCCTTCCTGCCGGGAGCCGGCTTTCCCGGGGCTGGGCACTGGGACCAAGGCTGGCTCTGCCTCGAGTCCCCACCCTTTATTCTTTCCCCGCCGCGTCCGGCCAGTTTCTTTCCCTCCTCCCTACCCGAACGCCCAGTTCTTGCCCCTCCTTCCCGTTCCCCCAAACTGGCGTGGGACCCTCCGGTCCACGGCCTTTTTTGTTTGTATCGCTATTCATCGTCCCCTGGGACTTGATAAAGACTTTTTTGATATATTTTCTCCCCTTTGTCAATGAAAACTCAAACACCCCAACTTCGGAGTCCCCATCCCATTTTCTGTCCTCACCCATCCAGATGGTACCTAAGTGAAGGAGCCAGGTAGGGGCCTGGTTGTTTCCTTCCTCCCACTCGCTAAGATAGCTGATACTTGGGCAATTCAGATCCAAATGTTTGCAGATTTCTTATTTAAATTCAAAATAGAAGTTGTCATAGGAGAGTTTATATGCTATTCTTAATAGGCTGTTTTACCTCACCTTGGTGGAAGCTGCTTTATTCCTTCCAACTATAATTTGAACACAAAAAGAAATTGGGAGGGGTTGCTTAAAATATTTGTGAAAGTTGTGAAAGGTTAATGCCAGGGCTGCAGAATTTTTTTTTCAACCCAAAGTAGTGTACTCGCAGAGTTCCGATTACTTTAAAATTCCTACTTTGACACAGATATATTTTCAGCCCTACTCCGGTGACTTAACAGACTTCTTCTGCCTCCTTTAAAGGAGACGTAGGGGTGGTTCATGGTTAATAGTTCAAAAGAGATGAAGCATGGTTTAAGGGAGTTAAAATGCCAGACCCTGCCTGCCCAAGACTGTTAGTTTCTATGGTTCCCGCCCCTCTCGCCCCCCACCGTAGAATCCTGTTTAAAGATAAGAGTGTTGAGGTAAAAGTTCTTTAGACGCTAAACCACTGCGGGGGCGGGGAGGAGGGATGGGAAGTGGGGGAGAAGAGGAAATTTGATTTTTTTTTTTTAAGCTCTAGAACTTTGGAAAGGGATGAATCTAGCTAAAAATAATTCAGGGTAGCAAGGTGGTTCTTGAATAAAAACTAAGGGCTTTGAAGTAGAAAACATTGTATCATAAAGATGTTTAAGTGCATTTGTCTCATTGTTTTCATTTAAATGCCAGTGGTTTCATTACTGTAGAGGAAATGTCTTACGGCTCTTCTATTTAAACTTTGGTTGGGCTCTTAATTTATTTAAAAGTTAGAATAATTAAGCCTCGTGATGGATGTGCCTTTGTAACTGGGAAGTACTGTACTCACTTTTCAGAATGTTCAAAAATTATAAAAGAATGAACAAATATGTGAATTGATTGATCGTACCTTTATACACAAAGCATGTAAGTACTTGTGAAAACTTCTGCTTCACTTGGTGGTGTAAGGTAAGCCTCTGAATGATTTTACAAACCAGTCGATGGGTAGCGTTGGACGAGAGTCCAAAATAGGTTCTTTATATCATTCTTTAGGATTTACAACACATTTTCATGTACATCTCAATTGGCCCTTCTAAGTTCAAATAAGGCCTGTGTATATTCTCTCTATATTGCTGATGAAGAAACAAAGACTTAGAGATCAGAAATGACTATGTAAGATAGTTACTGAACGGAACCAAGGTTCTAAATCCTCTTAACTGACATGGTGGTGGTACATATGCCTAATTCAATTGTTAAAAAACTTTAAAAACTGAGGAATGCATCTTTTATTTTACCCATAAAGTAGCTCTATCTCTTAGAACTAACTCCCACTTTTATTAGCTCCATTCAAAGTTTATTTTACACAACTCAGAGGCAACATTTGCCTCTCCATCTTTTTTTATTTTTTTAAGGTGGGGGAGGGGCAGGTGTCACACTGTTGCTCGTGTTGCCCAGGCTGGCCTCGAACTCCTGGCCTGAGATCAAGCTTCCACCTCGGCCTCCTGAGTAGCTGGGACTACAGGCCCAGGCCACCTTTTCTGGCTCCTATCTTATGTCTGTACATGCATTTCAGTGGATAAGAATAAAAGTACAGGTAAAAAAAGGGCCTAAACTTACCAGTCAAATAAATGGATTAATAAATTTTAAAGAGTTTGTTCTGGTAACTGTGAATCTAAGCCAAGAATGCCCTGGGCAGAGGAATATTAGTAGAAACTGATAAGAGGGCAAGTGAGATACCAGACATTAAGCATAGGACAATGGTAAGGAGTGAATGTTGAAAAGTTGAAAAAACAGTTTCTGAGCACAGAATTTACCATTTCATGTTTTGTTAGCATGACAGTTACATTTTCATTTCAGTTTATCTCTTAAAATTTAATTTTGTGGCATTCAGTAATGAGAAACCTCAATTTTAGCATTTGCCTATTATCCTGAAGTTTCCATAGAAACTTAGAACACCAAATATAAAGTATAGACACATTGAAAGTTTGCTTTTAATATCTCTGTTTCAGACAATTTTATATCAGTTTCCCTGGAAACTGAGAAATTCCTGCTTGGATGTAAAACATTTTAGCTTTTCTACAATGAAGAATTGAATTATTTTGGTTACTTAAACAAAAAGCAAACATAAATGAAGCTCTGCTTTATTCTTCTCTGAAACATTTCAGAAGGACATGATTTTTTCAAGCCATTTCAAAGAGATGTTCCTAAGACCCTAGTAAAGATTTCAGGCAGACTAAAAAGTATTTTCTATCACCTTGCCTGTATCGAACAGTGTATCTCATACAACTGATGGTAGTATCAGTAACACAAAATGGGATACTAAGATCTTACTCAATTTTATTAGTACCCATCAACTTTTTTACACAGCATTTTGTGTTCTGACTTTAGGAGCTTTGCTAATTTGCTGGCTAAAGGCGCTCTCTCAAGTGACCCCTTCCTCCTCCTCCCATGAGGGGTGAGGGCAGGGAAAGAATTTACCATATGATGTGGAAAAACTTCTGAGCAACAGATCTTTCCTCTTTCTAGTAGCTATTTGAAATCCTTTTTTCTTTTTAAATAACAGTATCAATGTATTAATGTAAAAGATTTAGAAAATAAAAGTCATTCATTAGACTCAGAATACCAGAGCTAACTTTTATTAATATTTTGGTATTGATTCTTCCTGAACCTTTTGTATACATATGAATTTTGTTCATTTTACAAAAATGGAGATCATGTGTGCTGCTTTATAACTTAAAGCAGTGACATAATGACATAAGTTCCTGAAACAGTGGTTTGACACCTAGAGAGCACTCCAGGATGTCTTTTCATACCAGTGCACACTGCTCTATTTCATGCCTTTTAAGAACCTCTTAGTGTACCATCAAATGGTTAGAGCATCATTTATTTACCTACCCTTGTGATCGGACACCTTTTATAGTAAAATCATACACTGTCCCTTTATGCTTGATTCGGGGGACATGTACAAACATTTTGATGTGTTGTACCTCTCTACAGAACTCAAATGGTATATTTTATCTTATGTAATTAAATCCATGGGACGAGTCATTTTGTAGTTAAGGTATTTTAGTATTAAATGTTCTAATGCTAAATTAAAGTTACCATTGACTTTTCACTGGACATTAGAATTCCTCCTTTAGGTTTTTGTGGTTCTTGGTAGCCTATCTTGTGTCTTCAATTCTGAATAGCTACCACTTTAAGAGGTCTGATGCTGGTCTTAGATGACAAATGAAGAAACAGCATTAGAAGAAATCTTAGGAGATGTGAGAAAACTGGGAGAAACTTAACTAGTTTGGGGTATATTAAATAGATGTTTGTTGAGCACCTTTGGGTGGCCACACAGTGTTCCAGATGCAGGGCAAACAGTGGTATACAAGACAAGGCCCCCAACCAACTCTGACCCTTACATTCTAGAGGGAGCTGGGGTAGGTAATACATGAATAATCAAGAATGGCAGTGAGATGCTGGGAAGAGAGTAGAATAGGGTAATAGGGTTATGTAACTTGTGAGCTGTTCTAAAAGTGAGGGGTAGCCATGTGAGGATGGGGGTTGGGGGGAAGGCACAGAGGCTTCCACACAGAGGGATAACTCCTTGGGAGAGCCTCAGGAGAGCCTCAAAAGACACAGGGTGGCTGCAGCAGAGTGAAAGGGATGCCAGGAGGATATGGTGGGATAAGGCCTTGTGTGCCTAGTGGGCCTTGACAAAGAATATAGACTTAAGTTGTGATGGGAAACCATTGGAAGATTATAGCCTGGGAATAACGTTAATTCTTTAAGAAAAAGGTCAGACTAGTTGCTGTGTGAGAACACACTGCAATGCAAGTAAGGGTGGAAGCAGGGAGACCAGCTAGGGGGCTGGTGGAATTAGTTCAGGTGAGAGCCAACAGCGAACAGAAAAATAATACGGACCTAAAATAGGCTGACTTGAAGAAATTAAGTGAATCTAAAAGTAGATAAAGTTATGAATAGACAAGTCACAGAAAAAGAAAGGCAGATGATCCTTAAACATATCTTCACACATAAGAGAAAGGCAAATGAAACTGTACTGCACTTTCCCTCCTATTGGGAGAAAATCCAAAAACTTGACAATACATTCTTTGGTGTGGCTGTGAAGAAAGCTACATTCATGTACTGCTGGTGGAAATGCAAAATGGTCAACTCCATGACGGGGAATTTGGCAGACTCTTATAACATTGCAAATGTATTCAATCCAGAAATCCTACTTTGAGGGATTTATCCTGTAGGTATATCCCACAAATATGAAAAAAAGTATGCACAAAGCTTTTGTTGCATTCTTTTCTTTCTCCCCCCCTGCCCTGTTTTTTCGAGAAAGGGTCTTGCTCTGTCACCCTGGCTGGAGTGTAGGGGCTTAATCATAGCTCACTGCAGCCTCCAATGCCTGGGCTCAAGCGATCCTCCCACCTCAGCCTCCCAAGTTGCTGGGACTACAGGCAAGCACTCCTTGCTAATTTTTTTTTAAACTTTTTGTAGAAATGGCGTCTTGCTATGTTGTCCAGGCTGGTCTCAAACTCTCGGCCTCAAGCGATCCTCCCACTTTGGCCTCGCAAAGTGCTGGGATTACAGGCATGAGCCACTGCACCTGGTCTGCATTATTTCAATAGCAAAATATTGAAAATAAATGTCTAGTAAGGGACTGGTAAAATAAACTGGTACATCCACACAAAGAACTATGGAGCTGTAAAAAAAGAATGAGATCTCTCTTTACTGCTGTGGAGTGATCTCCAGGATCTGTTACATGAAAAAAGCAAGGGGAAGAACATACAGTAATCTACATGAAAGAGGAAATAGTATTTATTTAAAAAAAAAAAAAAGCATAAGGAAGAATTTCTGATTTGCGTGACAGTTTTCCTCTTAACTTCAGTGGGTAGCCAAAGTGCATGTTTGCCCAAGATATTATGTTGGTATGGGTTTACCAATGAATGCTAAATGTTTACTTTTTGCTTTTGAGTTAGTGAAAGTTTTGTAATTTATTATGCATTATGTAGTACATAGATTGCTCTTGTATTTCATTTGATCCTCACAATGTTTTGAGTTAGGTAGTGTAGGAATTATACCTGTTTTACATATGAGAAGACAGGCTCTGAGTTTCTATGGTTTTAAAAAAATAAGACTTGGTAGATCAAGAATATAAATTCCAGATATATGCTATATAAGGGAAAAGAATTTACAGACTAACTTAATATGGGCTTGTTTGGATACTACCTTTTTCCCTCACCTTTTTTCAGTGTATTAAAGTAATTAAGCTTTAGCGTTAAAACAGTAACATTGGATAATAAATGGGGACGTACTTATAACCCAGAAATGTTCTTAAAAGTCTAATCAATGGAGTTAAGTGCTATTAAGAAATATATAATGGGAGAAATGTATACTACCGTATATGAAATGTCACAGCTAAGTCACAGTCACTAAAGCATAGATTGAGGATAAAACAGCTACGGCAAGACCGAGAACTGACGTAGAGGCAGGTAGAGAAGTGGTTTGGAAGCCAGAGTTAATAGAGGCTAGGAAAGCAGGAACAAGGCACGCGTGGGCACTGCTGCGGCTGTGTGCCCTCCAGAGAGGCCAGCCAGTTCAAGGCCACCAGGTAAGAAAGTGTGGACTTAGACAAAATCATTAGACTTTACATTGGAATTGAGAGGCTTAAAATGTTTGTGTTATGGGACATAAAACTAATACAATGTGCAGTATAGGGATGAGAGAGCAGGTCAGTAAATGCAGGAAGCCTTTAAATAAACTGATGTCTAGCAGTTGGCCCAGAAACTGCTGACATCTTCTATTTAATTGGGATATATTGAAATTAATATGTTGAAATCAGTCTCTTTCTCTGAAATATGCTGCTTCTGTTAGTTAGCTTCTGTCACTGCCCTCTCCCTTTAATATTTTGACAAGGAAAATCATTTCTTGACAGTTCACAATTGTATAATTTCAACACTTTTGGTTTTTATTAATGCATTTCATTTATTCTAAGTTGCATATATTTTTACATTTTTTTTTTTTTTTTTTGAGACAGAGTCTCACTTTCTTGCCTGGGGCGAGTGCTGTGGCGTCAGCCTAGCTCACAGCAACCTCAAACTCCTGGGCTCGAGCAATCCTACTGTCTCAGCCTCCCGAGTAGCTGGGACTACAGGCATGTGCCACCATGCCCGGCTAATTTTTTTCTATATATATTTTTAGCTGTCCAATTAATTTCTTTCTATTTTTGGTAGAGATGGGGTCTCTCTCTTGCTCAGGCTGGTCTCGAACTCCTGAGCTCAGGGCGATCCGCCCACCTCGGCCTCCCAGAGTGCTAGGATTACAGGCGTGAGCCACCACGCGCGGCCTATATTTTTACATTTTTAACATCTGTGCAATTGAAATGGATCTTACAACTAATAAAATCATAGAGGAAAAGCAGTATTCAGTGTCCTCTGAGGGATGTTTACGTTAAGATTTGAGTTTAATTTTTTTTTAAGGCATACTTTCCCTCCATCATCCTGTCGTGCTGTCACATTAAGTTGCAGTTTAAATGGATGATACAAAACTAGTGGGTCTTAAAATACAATTTTAATCATAATCCCTAGTCATGAGATCAAAAATATTTCTCCTAGTTTCAAACATTGTTGGGATTTTTTAAAAAAAAAATTTGAAGGCCTTCACGTATAAGATACTGGTAATTGATATGTTTTTATTTTGTGGACATATCTCTAAATCTCTGTATGGGCATGTTCGTGGGGCCACCGGAAGCTCCTGACCAGCTAGCACCCTAGAGTACAGCTCTGCCTTTCTCTTCTGGTTCCTGGGAAGTCCCAAAAGAGCTGTGAATGATTGGCCTGGGGTCATGTGCCCACCCTAAAACCTCAGGGTAGGGAGAGTGCCAGCTTGTCACTTGGGCTAATTTTTCTTTTTTCCCTGTATGGTGTCGTTTCTTTTATCATAGCCTTTCTTGATCTTTGTATTTAAGTACATAGTTAAATACATTGGTTTTGGGGTTGTGCGTATCTATAAACCTGCTCCTCTTTGATTCTGGTACTTAATTTTCCTGGACTTCCATTGAAAATTCTTAATTAAACTTTATTATGACATAGGTACCTAATATGGCTTCTGTAAACATTTCTTCTCATTTTTTTAGATTTGATGGTAGTATATTTGCTTTCTTTTTGGTAGGAAGTAGTCATGACTTCTTTCAGAAGCTTTAGGTTAGAGACAGCTGTGAAAATCTCTGCTTGTCACTTTGCACAAATTTTATTTTTCTAAATAGTAAACATTGTCTCATCTTTTTAAAGATGTGGGTGGGAAAAATCCGTTGAAATAATTTTTGTTTGAGTCTTTTACATG
This sequence comes from Indri indri, assembly GCA_004363605.1. Lineage (NCBI taxonomy): Eukaryota > Metazoa > Chordata > Mammalia > Primates > Indriidae > Indri > Indri indri. The sequence continues at coordinate 39,763 of RJWJ010002575.1, read as the reverse complement.
AGAATAGTTCTCTCCAAAAGCAGTTTAATAAACTTCACGTCAGTGGAGGAATTTCTGTGAAGAGCAAACCAATTGGTTTAGCTGTGTAAGTTTCTAGTGATTTGGCAGTACCATTAAAATGGATGATTCAAATTCCTGTTAAACCAGGAAGTCCCAAATTGTGTGTGTTCATGCAAGATTTAAACCATATTACTTGGAGGGAACCAAAGGTTTCTAGGTAGATAAATTTGTGAAATGCTGAGTTAGACACTATTCACTGCTAGACTGGTAAGTTTTTTAATATTGATTCTGTAAGAGCTAGAGGTGTAATGTATTGTGATTTAACCACTAATCCCCTTTTGAAAATAACAATTATCAATAAGAGGTTTGGCAAACATTGCCTTAACCATTACCTGTCTGGATCTTGGCCCAGTTTCTTACAAAATTGGTTAATATAAGTAAGTAGGTTGAGATGGACATGGCTGAAGAGTGTCATAGGTTTTTATTTTTTTCCCCTCGTGACAACTTTTATTATCCGAGATGATGGCGAAGTTTGTTTTATGAAAATTCAAGAATCCGTTTCGTAGTCTTGCGTGAATAGGAGATTATCCCACTTGGGTGCATGGTAGACTGTAGACAGACCCACCTTGACGTAGGTAGGACCAAAGGTTTTTCGAAGCAGCCTTATGACCTGCTTCAAAAGATAATTTTGATGAAGTCCCAAATTAATCATGCTCTTGAAAGACATGAGAGTTTAGCTTTGGAAATCGAGGGCAAAAGTTAAAATTCACTTTCTACCATGGAAATGTTCTTATAGATTAGAACATTGAACTTTTTTTATGTAGTCCTCTTAAATCTGCCATGATGAATGGCCCCCAGATAAACCAGAGCTAACTAAGTGAGTTCACTTGTTGGAGTTGGAATTGGCCATTTGATTGTCTAAAGAACGCTTGCCAAAAACAACCCTCTTTGTTTTAGGATATTTGGTTTATGGAACTGGTGTCTGACGGTAATTGGCCACAGCATCGCTTGCTGCCTGAGACTGTTCCTGAAATGTGCTAGTAATGTCAACGTAGAAGAGGATGATTGTGTTTCTATTTGATAAGTAGAAGGAGGGAGGGCATGTATGTGATTCATCTGGAAGTTGCATCAGATTATTTAGGTTCAAGTTACAAAAAGAAGGCACAGACATAGCCTGGTTTTAGTCTGCATGTATGGAGAGATTCAATGATTTTGCATTCCCCTGTGGAATTTTTATATTGTTGCCTTTATATTAATATTTCCTTTATATTTATTATGAAAAAATTTCTCTTGAGACTGTTAAGTGATTAAAATTATGTGTAGCTTTTTTTTTTTTTTTTTGAGATGGAGTCTTGCTCTGTCATGCAGGCTGGATTTCAGTGGCTCAGTCATAGCTCACTGCAGCCCGAAATTCCTGGGCTCAAACTATATCCTCCTGCCTCAGCCTCCCAGAGTGCTGGGATTACAGGCATATGCCACTGAGCCTGTCAATGTGTAGCTACTTAAAAAATTTTCCACTCACCTAAATTATCACATCTTTTTTCTCTTCTTCTACAGATTTAGCTTTGGAATCGAATCCTTCTGACCATCCAAGGGCAAGCACAATTTTCCTGAGCAAATCTCAAACAGATGGTAAGACGATATTTTTTTTTCCTCCAAGGAAAAGACTGAGAACTGTTTCTGTCTTACAGGATGTATTACAGAAAGTATTTAGAAGAACTCACTAGTTTCAGTTTTTCAACTTTTTTATATTTGTTTGTCTTATTTTAATATGTGATATACTTTCCTTTAGTTGTCACTCTTTTAGTGAGAACATGTAGATTTTCTGTTTACACACTTTGCCTCTTCTTTATCAACACAGTTGGTCACATGATTTAGAAATGGTCCTGGATTTATCCCTATTTCTTCATACTTCTTTGCCATTTTCCCCTGCTCCAAAGAGCACATTTGAAAGATGAATGATAGGCTTTAGGCTGCAGTTAGGTTTTCATTTGAACAAATAAAAAATATCAATTGTTAACATATGGGGATTGAAACTGTGATTTTGGCCTCCTTTAACCAGTGATCTAACCAGGTGAGCCTGTCACATCCAAATTTATGCTCCTCAGAACTTTGAAGCTGTTCAGAACCTTTTCTCCCTAATGTAAATGTAAACATGCCCTGTGTTGTTTCCCAGAAGGTTAGCCTCAGCAAGTGAAACTAGTGTAAAGTTTCTATGTCCTGCGTGTTTTAGGATGAGAATCAGACCTATAGGATTTTTCTGCACTCCTTATTTTCCTTAATGTTATGTTAAATCCTAGTCTATTTGCTAAAAAGCCATACACAACCAAGTTTTTCAGTCGATTTCAATAGCAAGAGTACAAGAAGTAAGGGTTTTATAATAATATTTGAAGTAATGCAGCACAATAAAAAATGGGAAGTTTTTTGTTTTTGTTTTTTGGCTATCCTTCAGAAATGAAGACATGGGGGTGTCTAACCTGCATTTTCGTAGTTCATGTGTACTTTGCTTGTCTTGAGCCAGTCATTTCTGTTGGGATTGCTGTATTTCTCGGTTTCTCCCAGAGCCATGGGCTTCTCACGCATTAAAGCGGAAAAATAAAAGCTATCCTATGCCTCTTTCTCTTCAGTGGGAAGGAATGTGTGCCTACAGTGCTGTCCAGCATCAGAGGAGGAGGCAGCGTGGGGAACAAAGTGCAGCCCAAGTCCCTGTTGGATCATTTACTCTTCTGGCCTTTGTTAAAACAAAGTTATTTGCATGTGTAGTTACTATGTTCAATTAGATTAGCACACTCATTTTAAAATTTAAATTTAAGATAGGTTGCTTTCCATTTATGTAAAGACTCATTTATGTTTTCAGTAACATATTAGTAGATTACCAATAAGTAGTCCAGGATGCTTTCGGGTATTCAGGTGTATCTAGGGATTGGTGCCTGGCCAGAAACTGGTTCTGAGAGCTGTCAGCTGTTAGATGTGGGTAATTAAAGTAGGCTGTGTGTAAATGTAGAATTAGGAAATACTACTGGGTAGTGGTTTAAATATGCAACAGGTAAACTTTTTTATTAGCTAAATTTCTCATTTGGCCTAATTTGTTTTTTCCTTTTCTCTTGTACATGGAGAGTCTTTCATTTGAGTGTAATAGAATATCTGTTAGATCAGAAAGTAAAACAAAGTTTTTAGATTTTACTTTGAGATTCATCTTGCCAAATGATTTAAATTATAAATTTTGTTGGAAATTATTTAAAAAAATAGAATGGAATTTTATCTCATTTTGTGTATTAGTAATTCATCAGATAATTAGCAGCTACTTTTATTCTGTGATATTTATATCAGAATTGATCAGTTAATTTTTTTTTTTCTTAGTGCGAGAAAAGAGGAAGAGCAACCATTTAAACCATGTAAGTAAACAGTTGCAAAGTTAAGATGTTAATAGTTTGAATTAAAAGTATGTCTGTCACGATTCCTTAAAAATATAATGGGGACCCAGTACTGTCAGCATGGACCTCTTTTTGTGGATTTTCTAAATCTCTTCTGCTTTCCTAAGTATCAAATTTATATAGGAAAGTCTTTGGCTTAGTAATGCCCACTTTTTAAGGGTTTCTGACATTTAAGCTAAATTTTGATAACTTGATTGTGGTATAAAGCTCTGCCTTAAATATTTTTGCCTTCATTCTTTAATCTTATTTTAAAAAATGTTTCCACCTGGAGATTGTAATCTTTTTTTAATCAAAGTAACAATGATAACAGCTAAGTCAATTTTTAGCACTGTCCGTTGACTTCCTGTCATAGCAGGTAGAAGCTGAGCTCCCTCACTCCATTGTGACCCTGTTTTCCTCCCTCCATTTCATTGACATGTATCACATTTTTAATTAACTCAGTAATCAATATTTACATTATTATGACTATGAAATATTATTCACTGCTGAGTCATACAGTTTTCTGAGTGTGCCTCTTCCTGTACACCCTTCATTGTTTGTCTTAAATATTCTTGAAATCTGAGTACTTTTGCACTTCTCCAGGATAATCCCCTTTTCCTTGCCAACAGTAGCTCACACAGCCAAATGCAATAAGTAGCCGCGGCTGGTCTCCCTGCTTTCACAGCCTTCATTTTTTTGTGTGTGTGGAATTAATTTCCTGACAATATTCATTTGCCTGTTTTCTAACAACTATTTTTTCTCCCCAAATGTTGTAACATTTGTCACATGCCTATCAAAAATACTTTCCATCTACTAAAACACATCTGTTCCATTTTTCTCTTGAAGACAACTTCCCTCAGCCTTTTGTCATCCTACTCCAGTGTAGACTGGTTTTTCCCTAGGCCTGCTTTGTGCCTGTTTTCCTAGGATATCACTTTGAAGTCATCATCTCAGATCTCAAATAACTGCTCTCTTGTGTTGGATCCCCTACGTCCTAGATTCTGTGTTTCCTTCTGTTTTATTATACTCCCTAGTTTTACTGGAGCACATTTTCCTGGGAAAGGGCACGTAGACATTTTTAGAGATCTAGCCTGTCTGAAAACCCCTCCTATTTGATAGAGTATAAAATTCTAGGTTGAAACTAAATTTCGTGGTTCTGAAGACATTTCTCTATTGTGTTCTCATTATAGTATTGTTCTTGAATCTGTTGCCATTTGTGTGATACATTATATGTAACCAGTTTTGGTCATTTTTCCCCCATCTCTTCTCTAGAAGCTTTTTAATACCTTTTCTATCCCTGGGATTCTGAAATTTAATACGGCTTGGTGTGGACCTTTTCATTTTATTGGGGCCACTGAAGTCTGCAGACCATCTCCTCTAGAGAGTTTTCTTGCTTATTTATGCTTTCTCTGTTCCTTCTTTTTCTGATATTCAGACATTGGGCCTCTTAGACCAGTATTTTTGCATTGATCTTTAATTTTTCCCTTTCCTATTTTCCAGTTTGTCTTTTTGTTCTACTTCCTGGAGATTCTTTGACTTTATGTTCTAACCCTTCTATTGAAATTTTTCTTTTTGAGAGTGTTTTAAGAATTTTTTTTTTTTAAATTTTCATTTGCTCCTGAATTTTTACCACTCCTGCGAATTCCTTTTTCCAATTGTTTTGATGTCTCTTGTTGGAGGCTTTCCTCAAGTGTGTGGTGGTCTCTGGCTTTCTCTAATTGGAAGCACCATGCGTGAGCAGGACCTTTGTTAACTGATGGCTTCCACTATAAGGATTTGGAGGCCAAGCTGGTTTTTCATTTGGGAGACCTCAGTGTATTAGCTGAGGGTCTTTTCTCTAAGACAGTTCCGTTTCTTCAGAGAAGGATTCCCCAGTTTTCTACCTGGGGGGTACAAGCATGGCTACTTGCTTTCCAGGAGCAGAATTGGGAAGGAGAAATGGAGTTCCACTTTTCAGCGTACAGTTTTTTCCCATTTCCCAGGTTTCAGCCCTGGTATCTCTGAGCCCAGAAATCCTCAGGTTTAATAGCTCCAGGGAATATACATCTAAATTCCTTATAAGATGGGAGGACAGGTGGATTTGGGGCTCTAGCCACAGATTTTCAACTGATTTTGTTGGCTTTTGTTTTGCTTTACCCTTCCTTCTGAGGTGTCTGGTGCCTTGTGGGTTCTCAGCCTACCTTGGGTTCTGTGAGACAAACTGGTTGCCCAGTCCTGTTTGAGTCATTCTCTCTGGGCACCTAAGCTGTGCTTCCATGCTAGTTACCAGTCCTTTGTCTGCTTTTCATCTTTTAATATTTATTAAAAATCATCTGTCAATCCTGTCCCCTGGTCTTGTGTATAACCTTTATTTTTTTATGTCTTTAATTCTAATGAGATTTCAGGCAGGAGAGGAAATAAGTTTGTGGTCAGTCCCCCATGTTTAACCCAAATTTAGAACCTATATTTAAAAGTGTAAATCTAAGTTTAAATTCAGTATAATGAATAATATTAATCCATACAATTTTTTAGTTATACCTGTAATAAGCATATTACACTTTTCTGCTAAACCCTTGTTTAAGAATTGTATTCCAACTCTATACCCTGTCATATTGTAGATATTTTTAAGTTAACTAAGAGTCATTAATTTTTTTAAAAAAAATCTAAAACTTATCAATAAAGGCAGAGAAAAAAGTGAACTTCAGTTTTACTTTTTTAATAGGTTAAAATAAGAGAGAGTAGACAGAATGGGAGAAGTAAGTGGGTAGGGACAGGATTTCAGCAGGTACTTGACCTTTGATGGTAAGCTTTGGGTTGTGACTTACTAAACTACTAGGTATGATTACTTCCTAGTCTTTGCTATTCGACTTTGTCTACTAAGTACCCCCTTCCCTGTCCTGTTAAAGACTTTAAGATTCCATATTCTGTCATTTGTGCTGAGTGAAGATAAATGATGTTCTTTGTCTCTATTTTGTGACTACATGAAATAATATTTATGACACTAAACAATCAGTAGTGTTTTTGCTGTTTGATTTTTTTTTTTTTAGTATTTGCATTTCGTGTTCTTAATGTTTGTCAGCATAGTTTGCTGAGGTTGTGAAGCTGGCAATGGTAAGGCTTTAGCCATAATAGACAGTTGTTTTAAGTTTTCTAGCAAGATGAGGAGAAAGTTACCTTTTGCAGCAATAATTGCTTTGCTCAGAGGCTTAATTTTGTCTTAAGAGACATGGGGATGCTCTTGATACTGAAAAGTTTCAATAGATGGAAGTGAGTGGTGTGTCTCCTGCTGTATAGCTGGTTTGCAGAGAATCTTTGCGTTTACCTTCTGGTCATCTTGAAATTTGGAAATGGCCTGGTGATTGGGGGCGGGGGTGGAGAAAAGAAAGAAAGCAGAAATGGCCATTTTCCTGGAGTGAATAATTCCTCTGTCTTTAAGCAGGAGTTTAGAGCAAGCCTGGACTGATGGGCAAGTGTTAAGTGTTTCTTTGGCTGGATCTAGCCAGTAGACCATAAGTTGCTGATTGACTAAATAAGCCCTCCCGGCTGTAAGACCACATCTAATTTCAAATTTTTAAATATTTTAGTTCTAATATTTTCAAAGACAAACCAATATGCATTCATGACAGAAAATTTTAAGTAGAGGAAAATGGGAGAAAATATCACCTAAACCTCTACCACCTAGTCTGTATTTTGGTGCATTTCCTCTCTGTTGTTTTTATTCTCCTGTGAGGTTTTTTTTGTTATTGTTGTGGTATAGTATATGCATATTACCCGCTAATAGTAGTGACCTTAAAAGATACCTCTTCTACTTTGAATGAAAGTATTTGAATGAGTCAATTTTCACTTTTCATGGCTGTATTTGTTTTTCGAGATGATAAAAGAATAGACATTAACACAGAGTTGATGTAAGGTATACACTTTGAATAGCTTAAGAAACACAAAAGAGTTTAGATAAAGTTAAAACATTTCTTGAAGGAGAATTTGGTCCTCCAAATAGTAACACTTTTCAAAAATACTGTATCTGGGACTTTTTGTTAATAAGGAATAAATGATTTTGCAGTAGAAACTCTGAAACAAAATGGTGTTAGATGGTGTGGTTATTTCTGATTATTGGCTACTGGCAAGTTTTAAATGCTGTGTACTTTTAAAAGCAACAATTAGATCTTCTCCCTGCCCTGTCTTTCATGTATTTGTGGGGGATACTAATGGGAGAATGTGACATGTTGAAAACTTACCATATTAATAGGAGGAAGGAAGGCTCATCTGAATTAGTTTTTTTTTCTTAAAGCATTAAAATTGTTGGTCTTGTGTGGTTTTAAAGAATGTTGCTGTTACTTTCAACTATTCAGTGACTGGGATTTGGTTATTGGCCTTATTTTTAAGGAAGAGAACTATCTTAACATAGCATAGGCTGTTTCAGTATTTGTTGCACTCTGCAAATAAATGGATACTTCTAAAGTGTTTTAAAGATAGTTTACTTTTAGAGGGCTCAAAAAGTTCATTGTCACCTCTCCGATACCGCTGCAGATAAATTCTCACTAATTTGTGTCTGTAGTAAGATTTACCTTCCAAATTGTAACTGATTTTAAATAATAATTTGTCAAACGCTTGTTAACTCCCTAATTTGTCCCAAATTTTGTGCTGAGCAGCGGGAGGTAGGAGGTGTAAGAGTCCCACCTTGCTTGGAGAAGCTTACTTTTTTATGAGGGAGACACCCTGCAAGCTAATTGTTATCACGTACCAAGTGGGGAATTAGATGGGGCGATGGAGGAGCGTACAAAAAGGGAAGAGTTTTGTGGTGTGGCTGCTGGTAAAGGTATCCCACAAGGTAGTAGATGGGCTCAAGCTTGCTGGGACAAAGAGAAAGAAAAAGGCATTCCAGGCAGAGAGCGGCAAGAGTGAGGCAGGCAAGTGACATGATGTTTGTCAAATAATTTATGGAATAAAATTAACAATATTTTGAAATGAATGGAAAATATTCTCTGAGGTTCTCATTTGAGTAATATAATGGCAGTCTTATTTAAACATGAAGTGAAAGTTAAATTCCCAAAGTTGTTTTTGTCATCTGTTCTTTGGCTGTGAGAGGCCTAAAGCAATACTCCTTTCACCTTCCACATAAAGAAACAGGCCCAGAGAGACCTACAGCCCCCTCACTTGGTGATCGAGTAGCCCTGGCACACAGAACCTCTGTCTTTAAAACACTTGTTTCATCATACTGTCTCCTGAACTAATATATTTAGTGTCAGTAAATTAATAAATTCAATACTAGGCTTTCATGTACTGCAATAAAATACTCTCATGTCAATATTATTTAAGGCATTGCATTTTATTATAGTAAAGGAATAGAAAATCTCAACTACTTTTTATTGCTTAAGGAAAAAACCCACTGAACTCTTATTTTAGACTTTTAAAATTATTCATAAAGGGAATTCATAATAAATACTTGCCAGATTTGATTATAGATATCATATCAAGGGCAGTATTTTATAACCCATTCCTCAGACATCATCTGTGGGAGTTAAGAGCCTTCAGTGGGTTTCCCATAGAGCCACACATGATACCACACTCAGGCAGTTCATGAAGTGTAAGAAATACCTTAATGCTTTATCGTTTGACATTTTAACCAAGGGAAAAAAAACCACACCTTTATAGGTTTAACTTACTGTGACATTTTCTTCTATTTCCCTTCCCCTTCAGGTATCTCCAGGGCAGCTTACTAAAAAGTATAGCTCATGCTCAACAATATTTCTAGATGACAGCACAGTCAGCCAGCCTAATCTTAGAACCACAGTAAAATGGTGAGTACAACTAGGCTGCCAAGAGCTGAGTGACAGACTCCCTTATGCTAAAGGCATCCCAGCCATCCTCAGTCATTTCAGCCATTTGACTGTCCTTTTCAGTGATCGATTTAAGAAATTGGTGTCAACTATATATTGATTTCAAGGACCTAAGTATGAATTTTCAGTTTCTACTTTAATCTTAGACTGCATGGTGGAAGGGAAAGCCAGTTAGCAAACAAGCAATCCCAGAAAAAGTATAGCTCTTTATTTGATGCATTTATGTTAAGACAATGGGGAACATAATGAAAAGGAGAGGTGCTTTTTGTTGGATGCTTCTGGAAAGAATTAGTTCTTTATGAGTTACAGGCCTAAAATAATGTGTACTACTTTGGAAACTACTTTTGGAAGAAGGATCAGCTTGTCCTCTACTGGCACCATAGTGTATATGCATTTAAATATTCCTCGTTGCACAGTAGCAACTCATAGTCCACAGTAGAGGAGGTGCACTTTCAAAACATCCTAAGATGAACCTTTTAAGGTTATTTAAAAAGCAACAACAACAAAAAACCAGCTCCATTGGGTTATCCAGGGAACATTATTAACATCTCTTTGGATTATGAGTGTTGATATTCAGAACACAGTTTGGGAAATGCTACTTTAGTATATTCATGTTCTTATCCCTAATTTTTTCAGTCTAAAAACATAACTTGCTTACAAACTTTAGTACTGTTTCTAATGTGTACTGGCTTTTCAGCTAATTAAATTGTCAGTAACTTTAACTTTTAATTAAAAACTGCAAGTTTACACATGATGATGTCATTTTCCTATCTCTCTTATAACAATAGTTGAGATCAAATTGTTTCAGGAACAACTGGACCCCAATTCTGTCTAAAGTCATGGTCTTTGGCACCTATCAAGTAATCACTAAATGTTTGTATTCAGCCAAGGCCCTAAATCCATGAATTAAAAAACAACTCTACTTTGGCTAGAGTACCTATCTTCTTTTGAATTTGAAAGATTCTGATGTTTCCTCATATAACACAAAGTAGTTTTTTTTTTTTTTTTTTGAGACAGGTCTCGCTCTGTTGCCCGGGATAGAGTGCTGTGACGTCAACCCAGCTCACAGCAACCTCAAACTCCTGGGCTCAAGCGATCCTACTGCCTCAGCCTCCCGAGTAGCTGGGACTACAGGCATGCGCCACCATGCCCGGCTAATTTTTTTCTATATATTTTTAGTTGTCCAGCCAATTTCTTTCTATTTTTAGTACGGACGGGGTCTCACTCTTGTTTAGGGTGGTTTCGAACTCCTGAGCTCAAATGATCCTCCCGCCTCAGCCTCCCAGAGTGCTAGGATTACAGGCGTGAGCCACTGTGCCTGGCCACAAAGTAGTTTTAAAGATAAATCTTGCTTAAAAAAAGTAGACTTCATGCTTCCCCATCCCCCCATTCACCCTAGTCTGATTTTTAGAAGTCTGCTTTTGGAAGAACAGTAAGTTTTAATTTGCTCTCATTAAGTTTTAGAAATGATCATATGGTATGTTCACTATTGGTGAAATAAAGGTTTATTGAGCAAATTAATAGGGTAAATTGGCTTTTAGGAAAGATTTTGAAAAATATTTATCATGGGGTAGTAGTGCATGTTCTCAGTGGGATGAGTGAGCCATATTAGAATCACTTATGCAACTTTTTACAAAATATGTCTGCAAACACATGCATCTCCCCACCTCCACCTTCCCTTCATCTCTAGGCATTCACAGCCTTTTAGGAAAATGGAGAAGGATGTGAGGCATAATTACGTGGCCAAAAGCATCCCAGGTGATTCTGATCTTAACCTTAACTCAGTCATTCCCAAACTTTGCTGTACATTGGAATCACCTGGTAACTTTAAAAACCAGTCCAGATGCCCAAGTCGTACCAATGCCAATTAATCCGGAATGACTCAAGTTGGAAGTCTGGCAGTTTTTAAAGTTCTTCAGGTGATTCCAATGTGCAGCAAAGTTTGGGAACTGCTTAATTTGAGTGCAGGAGAACAAACTGCTCCTACTGGTGGGACCTTGGGCAGGTCAGTTTTAAGCCTTGGTTCCCTTACCTGTAAAATGCGTTGTTGGGTTAAATATCACGTAAGGTTCGGTGGTCCTTTCCAGCTTATAACTTCAAATTCTTTGATTTTAAAATCAATTTGGAGACAAAACTATTTGAAGCACTATAGAAGTATCCATCTTTGATGCTAATAATGTTGCAGGCTTTTAAAAAAGTGCTAATATATAGGCCTACTTTTAAAATTCAGATTTGCCTTCCCTCAATTATTTTGAGCCTCGTTTTAGACACTGAGGGCAAATGGAAGCATATAACTTATCTAAGAGAACCCCTTGTTTCCTAATATACAATATCTGGGGATAATTTAGGATTACATTAACACTGTGAGGTGTATCTGTTCATTAATCTTTCATTCAAACTAATTGGAAAATAGCTGCTATTAATATTTTACTGTGTAGTATTATGCTGCTTTGTTAGCCCTGCTTATTTCAAAATAGCTACACCTGTCATTGATTTTGTGTGCACTTATATTTACTAATAAATTTTCTAATTATGCAAAAGTGATTTTATCTGGTATAAAGCACTTTCATTATTTACTTTTAGGGAAATAATGAAAAAAAGGAGGAGGATAGGGAATAGTGAACTAAATGAAATGCAGAGCCTAAGAACTTAAAACAGAATTACTGTATGACTGAAATTTAAGCATGTGCACAAATAGATATAACTTGCACAGGATGAAAAGTTCTATGGGGAAAAGAGCAAATAATATATTACAATAATCAACAAAAACCTGTCTTCTAACAGCATATTGCATAGCATTTTGGTTGTCCTATTTTTGCTAAAAGCCAAAGAATTAAAACAAGGGAGAAAGTGCCCACGTGGTGGTAACTGCTCAGAACTGGAGGATTTCAGGGCCCCTGGGAAGGCTCCCACCCCTCTACCCTCTTTTAAAAATGTCTTCAGACCTAAACAATGATAAAATCAGTTCTTAAAAATATTTTTTTTTCCTTCCACAGTGTGACCTTAGCAATATATTACCACATAAAGAACAGGTGAGCTCTTTTAAAACCTATCTTGTTATTCCAGCTAATTACTTTGCATGATATCAAGTTTAGTATTAGATCATAACTATAGACATAAGTTGTAGAGTGCTTATTATAGTATTGAAGCAAATCATTTTTGGGTTTCTTGGTCCTTGAGACCCTTTTAACTTAAATTATTGAGGATCCCAAAGAGTATTTGTTCATGTTGATTATATTGGTATTTACTATATCAGAAATTAAAACTGAGAATTAAAAAAATAAATATTTTTAGTTTAGGTTTCTCAACCTTGGCACTCTTGATATTTTGAGCAAGATAATTCTTTGTTGTGGGGGCTGTCCTGTGCATCGAAGGATGTTTAGCAGCATCGATGACCTCTGCCTACCAGAGGCCAGTAGCAGCACCCCAGGTTGTGACAACAGAAGGTATCTCCTGGAGGACAAACTCACCCCTGACTGAGAACCACACTGTTAACATAAATATTTTTTTTCACAAAAAAATAACTTTGGTCTGCAACAAATGTTGAGTAAAAAGTGTGTCATTTATTTGAATTTTTGCCAATCTCTAATGTCTGGCTTAATGGGAGACAGCTGGATTCTCATCTCTGTCTTTGCAGTTTGTTTTGAAGAAGCAGTAAGACGGCAACCTAGCCTTATGCAAATATCTAGTTGGGAAAAAGGTGTATTTTTAAAGCTTTTAGATAATTGTAGATATTCTTTAACACTACACCAGAACTCCACAAGTGCGTTTGTTAGTGTCACCACCGATCTTATTAAAAGAAAAAAAGTCTTTAAGTATTGAGAAGCAGTGAGGCTTACAGTAGAAGGTATAAGTTTTCCAAAGTCCTGCTTTTTAACTTAAAGCTTGAATTTTATCATTGGCAACAAATACTTGTTATTTTCTTCGAAGTAACAGGCTCACTTCGTTCATTTTTGAGAACGATAGTTATACTTTCAAATAAAGATGGTGCTCCATGAAAAAAAGTAGATTATTTGGTTCACAGTTAAATTACAAGTGCTTTTCCTTAACACAACCATACTTCAGTATGCAGAATTGCTTTATGTGAACTTTCCACTTTAAAGTTCATCAAAGACTGGTCTTTTTTAAAATAAAAAGGCAACTAAGTGTTTAACTCAAACTGCTTAAAGAAACAAGAAATACATAAGAATATAGAGAACTAAAGCAAGGGAAAAACCTGGGAAATCTGAATCTCATATTCACATTCATTAAAGTTCTAAAGACTTTATTGCTCAACACTATTGCTTTGTAAAAATGTTCTTGGTATTCCAATGTGAGGTCAGAGAAGGCAATTCTGGCTGGTCATTATAGAAGACTTCAGAGTACAGGACTTGATATGCTGAGTAAAAAGAGGTCAGGAACCCTCTGAAGCCCATAACCCAGGAGAAGAATCTGTAAAACTGTTTGCCTTGTTTGAAGGTTGGGAATCTCCCTCCACTCGCTGCTCCCCCTGCCCAGCAGATATATTGCTAAGATAATTGACAATTCCTGAATTAATTTTTTAAATGTATGTTCTTATTTTATAGAGATGCAAATAGATCACTGGATATTTTTGATGAGAGGTCACATCCACTCACAGTAAGTGTTGCTTTTTTTGAGGTTGTATTTTTCTCTCATAGAGTTGTGTTTATTTCATGCTGATGTCAAAATCATCTTCCTTAAGTCATCTTTGCCACCTCATATTACATATAATCATCTTATAAAAGAGGTATTATAATAAGGATATGCTAAAAGAACTGATTTGCAGCTTTGTTAATTAGTGAGCTAAGGTGAGTAAATATACTATAGAAATAACAGAAAATGTATCTTTTTAAAACATAATTTTCAATAGCATTGAATAATACAGGGTGTCCCAAAAGTCACCATACATAGGGAAAATGGGAAATTGTAGGTAAATGTACCTTCATTTACAAAATATTCATTACAAAATTTTTCCTTTATATGGAGACATTTGGGACACCCTGTGTAAATATTTATCAATAGTTCTGACATATGCATGATCTCTGTGAAGAAGTTAGAAAACAATTTATCAATTAAAATGGCAAAAAATGTAAAAATTCACTTCCTCAGGCACATAGCAGCTACTTTTGAGTGTTTACTAGTAGCCACATGTGTCTAGTGACCATTGTACTGGATAGTGCAGGCTTAGAGCCTCATGGTTACAGAAAACTAAACCTTGTTTTTTCAGAGTTTATTGCAGAGAAGCATGACATGATTAAGAAGACTTTTGAGCATAAAAATAGTTTACATTGTAATAGATTCAATTAGGGGTAAGTGAAAAGGAAAATAAAGATTCTTTGAACATTTGGGTGTACCCCATGCCAATTTCTAATGAGACGAGTATTGAATCATTATAGTACTTCAAGATCCTAGTGTTTATCTTTAAAAGACTAAAAGATGTGTCACCCAAATAAAACTATTTTAAGGGACGTGGGCACAAATGTGAAAACTGCTGTCTTAAGAGTACTTAAAAATTTTTTGTCAGTGGATACTTATAGCGCATCTTTTCTTCTTTCAGCGAGAAAAGGTTCCAGAAGAGTACTTTAAGCATGATCCTGAACACAAATTTATTTACAGATTTGTCCGTACTCTTTTCAGTGCCGCACAGCTAACAGCTGAATGTGCAATAGTAACTTTGGTAAGATAAATCTTATTTATAAAGCATATTTAGAAATAAAATGAATGAAATTATCATCAGAACTTTAAGAGAAATGTAAGGAAAGTAAATACGTACATTTGAATTTAATAATCATCATGGCTTACAATGTTACCATTGCTTTTCTCATCACAAAACAATTGCTATAAAAGGCAGCAGGAGAGATTTCTGGGTTCCCCCCCCTCACCTCATTGCCACACACATGCATGCACGCACACGTCCCACTAGGGGCATGAGATGGGGAGCAGTAACAAAACTGGTCCACAGGCAGGGACTGAGTGCAGTGTGATTCTAAGCCGAGTCCCAGGCTGCATTCCCCAGGTTATTCTGATGTGTGTTGTAATTGAGAACTACTGCCCTAAATTCTTTGTTCCTTGGATGATAGGTGTTAATCCATCCCTGCTGATCTCTTGTGCTCGTTCAGGAAGTTGCCTAGGAATATGGTACCAGTAAGACTTGGACAAAGGCTTTGCTAGTTAGCCTGCTAAGCTATAGCTGTGTCCTGACCTTTGCGTCATCCATGCAGAATTCCTGTGGTAAGACTTCATCATTTTGAATAATAATCCTATTCAAGTTGATGGGATTGTTTTACTCCTCCCCACAGCTAACCTAGAGTAAAGTCATTTGCATGGCCTGGAGGGAAAGAATACTTAGGTCAGTATCTGCTCCTTTAGCATCTGTTAGAGTTAAGGAGAGGAGACTTCCGCTGTGCACTTAAATGGAAACCCCCAGTGGGCACTGGATCAGACACAGGCCTTTTCATGGAGCTGTAAACCGTTGGGAATGCTTAGCACGTGCTGGAGAGGAGCAAGAGTGGTACTTCCGTATGTGGAGAGAGAGGTGATGCAGGAGAGAGAGCTGGATTAGAAGAGGGGAAGGTCATCGTAGACAGGTGAAGCTTGGTCTGCCAGTGAGACAGCAAAGTGGCACTGTCTAGTCTTTTGGGTATATGGGACTGGAGCCTGAATCTGGGGTAGAAGTAAGGAATGAAGAGTAAGAGTAGCTGTTCACGAGCAGAGAAAGCATGTGGAATGGAGGTGAACAGAAGATAGATCTGTAAGGACTATTGGCATTAAGGGACAAGTTCCCAGAGGAGTGACTAGGGTGGAGGAGGAGGAAAACCAAGGCAAGATACGAGAGGCTGTGGTCACAAGGCTAAGGCTGCCAAGAAGTTGCTAAGTGGGGGCGTGGAGGAGAGGACAGGTTGAACAAAGTCCTTGCCTGTATGAGCTTATGTTCTAGTGAGGAAGACATTAAGCATTTTTTTCAGGTACACCAATATTTGAGGTGGTGGGAAATACCAGGCAAATAAAGCAGCGTAAAGGGATACAGTGACTGGAGGGGTGCTTACTATTTTAGGTAGAATGATCAGGAAGAGCCATCTAGAGAGGCAACATCTGAACAGTGACCTGACTAAAGGGAGGAAGGTAAGGAGCCTCTGGCATTACAGGCAGTGGGACGAGTGCCAAGACCCTGAGACAGGAACGAGTTTTGTGTGTGTGCAAGGAACAAATAGCAAGACAGCCAGTGCGGTCAGACCGAGGAATGACCGCATAGCTCACAGAGCCTTGTGGTTTGCAGGCCATGGGCAGAAGCTAAGTTTTTATTATAGTTTGATGGGTAACTTTTGGTAGCTCTTGAGCAGGGGAGTGAAGTGCTCTTAATTTAAGAGGTTACACTGACTGCCTTGGGGAGGGCAGACTATATTTGGGAGTCAGAGTGGAAGCAGAGAAGAGGGTTAGGAAGCAGCTGCAGTGATAAAACTGAGCAGTGACAAAGGGCGGCTCAGAATCAAAAGCGGGCAGACTCCTAGTGAAAGAATTGCTCACAGGTTGGAGCAGGGCAACTCGAGTAGGTATTTGGCCCCAGCACCTAGGTAAATGGCAGTGCCCTTTCCATTGTCAGGGTAGACTTGGGGAGTGGCACGTTGGGATGAAGAGCTCTGGTTTGTAAGTGTGAAGGCACAGCGGCTGGGGGCCTTGGCGAGAGGAGTCCCAGGAGAGGGACAGCAGCAGCGGGCAGGTGGGGTGGGTTAAGGAGAGATGGGAGATGAGAAACTGGCACCAGGGCATGATGTTGTGAGCAAATGAGAGGAAGCATCTTGGGAGTTGTGAGGAGTGGCATGGGAACAGAGGAAACACATTCATCTTGGGGAAAATCTCTCACAGAGAGGGAAAAAGTCTTCAGAAAAAGGTAATTGTGGGAACAGTGTTCTGCAGAAGTGGGATGGGATCAACTGCACTGATTGAATTGGCTTTAGTGGGGAAAAAAGAACTCTTGCACTGACACTGGAGGGCAAGTGGTGTCAATGAGTGTCAGCACGGGACAAACTCACCAGCAAAGGTGACAGGAAGTTGGATTGCCAGTGTGATTTCTGTGCTCTCTAATTACTCCTATGGAGAGTGGAACCCTGCGAGGGACATTGATCCTTAGGATACTTGAGAGTGCAGAGTTTGGGGGAACAGGAGCAGAATCTCACTAAGAACATGTGATGTTCAGTAGCCAATTGTTTTTTAAAACACAGTGGAGTGTGGAGAACAGTGCAAGATGTGAGCTGTCAGTCTGGTAACCTTCAGCCAACTAAACTGAAAAAAGGAAATTTTTTTCCATTTGTCTTAATACAAAGAGTTTAAATAGCATATATGTATACTTTTCTGCAGAGCACCCTTTGGGGTAACGACACATCATAGCTTACCTCTATAATCTTTACTCAGCTGTTAACTTTGCCCAATTCTTTGTAGGATAGATGTTTATGTAAAATAATTCATGAGATTGTCTCACAAATTGCTTGGCAGGTTTAGAGAAGTCCCAGGGATACAGAAGTTGGCAGCTTTTATGGCCTTAAAACCAACATAATTGACTAAGTTTCAGGTTATATAAGAGTAGAAAATGAATTTTCATGAAGTAATAATAGAGATGTGAAATATAGGGGCTATGAGAAGGGCCATCCTTTTGTACACATGTGCGCCTTACAAAGGCACGAAATACGGGGAATGTTTCATAGCCCCGAAGGCCTGCGTCTGTCATGCTGCTCTGCACAGCAGCCACTGGGAGGCTCTCTTGACCAGCACTTCCCCAGCTCATGCCACAGAAGGTTAGTAACTGTGAAAAGAAGATGATAAAAAATGTGCTCAGTATTACTTGGATGTTACATATTCGAGCATGACATATCTGTAAAATTAACTATCTGACTACCAGCTAGGTATGATCCATTGCACCTGGCTGGTACTCAGGTATTTATTGAACAACTTTAATCTACACAGGGCCTATGTGTGCTGCCTGTTACGAGTGGGGAGGTGATAACAGTGCCTCTCTTCATGGTGCCCTTTGCTGAGATGTCCAGTCATTCCTGTGACCAAAATTGGGCTGGAAATTTGCATGGGCAGAGTAGGCAGCAGAGGTAACAATGTACAACTGTGATCTGGCCTCTTGCTTTGGTTGACTGAGCAAAGTCTCTGCAAAACATAAGAATAAAAAGCACTTACTTTCTGGTCAAAAACAGACGAAATCTGTCATTCGTAACAGTTCTTATCACAGCACTTAAACTGAACTAAAATCAAAGACCAGTGCTCTACTTTTGCAGGTTTACTTAGAAAGGCTTTTAACTTATGCTGAGATCGACATTTGTCCCACTAACTGGAAAAGAATTGTTTTGGGAGCGATTCTTCTTGCCTCCAAGGTTTGGGACGATCAGGCTGTATGGAATGTGGACTACTGCCAGATCCTCAAGGACATTACAGTTGAGGACATGTGAGTTTGTAAGGTTTTGGTGAACTTTCTAACCATTTTCCAGTACCTCATTTGCTCCCATAAAGTTAACACTTTCAGAAGTATTTGTAAATGTCACATCGTGCAGATAATGGAAATAGGCATAAAGCTACATGCTGCTTTCTGTCCAGCCTTGGTACAGCAGTTCCTGTTTCCACCATTCGTTGGTAGGTTGTGATGTGCTATTGTTGTAATAATGTACTTGATAAATTGAAAAGTATTTTTCTGATGGTTTTTGGCTAACATCTTGCAAGCTTATGCCAGAACAACATAGTACAGTACATACGTTTATGGCTTTTTACAAGCTGTCCCTTTTTAAGGGGCATACCTCTAGCCTTTGAAACAATTGTTTGCCCACTACTGAGGTCTTAGGGCCTCTGGACTAGTGAGAAGTTATAGCTTCAGCTTGAGTCACACATATGTTTGCTTTTGCTGGTCTGTCTTTTCCTTTTATCTGAAGATCTGTTTGCACAGAAACCATGAGATAAACAGTAAATATCCACATATCCCCATGTTCCTGCCCCCTCCCCATTAGGAGCTTGCCTGTGTTTAGAAGCAGCCTGATGAGTAGGGACACTCCGGGATCCCCCCAGGCCATCTGAGCTGCGTTGCTGAGGCGGTAGCCAGTGTTCGCCACGCTCTGCTCCCAGCTCCTGGGCACTCAGACAATCACAGCAGCACTTGGGGGCCTTGAGTTACTGAGAGTGCACCTGCTGAGTCACAGGCCTCCGCACAGATGTCACTAACATGACAGTGAAACACCAACTTCACAAGGACTTTCTTCTGGTCCGGCCTCCCTGACGGCTGTGAAGGGAAGGATGAGCCAGGGAAAGACTCTCCAAGCGCCTGCTTGAAAGTGAAAATGTCTTTGTGGGTGGCATTTAGGAAAGCAGGAAGGAGCACCTCTTGATTATGTTGAGCAGCACAGGAGGATTGAGATCATGACAGGCAGTGGCAAGAGTTTGTTTTTGTTACCTCTGCCCATTGCACCAGATAAGACTATCATTCAGAATGACCAAGCTGTGTATTTACAACTGAAGTGAAGATACTTGTGACTAACAAGGGACCAGTGATTATTAGTAGCTGTTGAAGTGGCTTTTGGTGAGAATGACCACTTTACTAATAGTGTAGACTGAATGGCTGTGGTGCTATTGCTGGCACCCACGTTAGCAAAGGGTGTAACGGCAAATGTATTTGAAATGAATGGAAGTGCTTTGGGAAGTTGCAGATGCTGAAGTGACTTTGGTTGCTACTGACTTCAGTCTGCAGACTGGTCCTTGAAGGAAGCAAAATTTGTAATCATGAACACAGCCCTGTCATTGTGACAGCTGAAACTTTCTCAAAACCTGTAACTGAGCTTGCTGAGGGCTCTGCTTGTAGTTGCAAGATCAGAGAACATGCAGGGAAACACGCAGGTTCCCACAGATGTGAGCTCCAGGAGCAGTGATGGCAGGGCCAGCTCCAAGAAGGCCAGTTCTAAACAGTGCTGTTTGTGTGTGAACGTGGAAGCACCGGGAGCTACGCTCTAATGGGCTGCTTTTGTTTACAATCTTTGGAAATTAGAAAACGTTACAACAGCGTGTTTAATATACATTCGTCTCATATCCCCGCTGTTGACTATTTGCAGTAATCTCATTTTGAGTTTAAATTGAAAAATTTAAAAATAGATGTCTATCAGATTTGTCTTAACTTTCCAACATCTAGATGTCTTGTTAGAATATATTTCCCTTCAAAAGAATAAGTTGAACTGAGCAGCTGCTATTCAGAAAATTTACTGTGTCTGTATAGAGTATGCTATTCAGCCATCTAGCCATTTAAACAACAAAAAAACCCCAGAAGATGCGTATTCTGTAGGCATAATGCTTTTTCTTCAGTGATTAAACCTCTATTAATAGACTTGTTAATCCTATGAAGTACTGTATTTCTGCAGTTAAAATGTATTAGGGGAAAAAATATAAAAGGGATCGTGAAGTGCATTTATTCCTGTAGCAAATTAAGTCCTGATTAGCCGATTATCAAAACATTATCTGATTTACATTTCTATAGACTTATGGCCATATGAACAGGAAATTAATTTTGGAAGTAGGTTCAGTTGGGTATTAAGTTCAACAAATGAGAAAACCACGTCTCTGCTCATATTCTAACTGCTTTCCATACAGGAGAGTATCAAGCATTTGTTGACTTAGCCAGTGGATAAAATATTAAAACTTTAAGAAACCAAATGTTATTCAAGTATTTATCATTTTTATCCAATTAACTCTTTATAGGGATTATTGTGGAAGTGGTAAGACAAGACTTAACTCTAATTTTATTAACTTCTATTTACCTAAACATTTGGTGAGGGTAGTGTGTGTTCCTGTAGCAGAGGACTGCTCTCCCCCCGCCCATTCTGTTCTGGCCAGGGGCAGTGGATGCTGAGCATCTCTGAGCTCCATTCCCAACTCTGATGAAACACTGAGTTTATAAGTCCAGAGCCCTGCCAAAGGTCATATCGTAAAGTGAGGTTAGTCTAGCGAAGACATCTATCTTTGATCTTTCTGCCTTCTAAAGTTTAAAGAGTATCTCTGCCCTGGTATAATGACAGTTTCTCACCTTGGTAATATTAAGGTGAGCAGAAACTTGCATTCTGCCCTTTGACATAACCTCATGTACTGGGACAGGGGGAAGGGATTCCCTTTTCACATCGAATGTAGCTTATTTATTTATTTGAGATGAATCCTTGTTACCTCAAGAGTTTTCCCCCCTCAGAGATAATAGCGGTGGCTCTCGATGGATCCATTTGTTGCCGTGGTGATGTGCCCATTCCTTTTGTTGGTGCTTCTCTACTTCAATAAGCCCCTTCCTGTTATCAGCCCGGTGAAAATGTCTGCAAGTTCTTCAGAGCTAATAAACAGCATACATCATTCCTTTCATCTGATCACTATAGTGGGGCCTTGTGAGCGAGCGTGGAGTATGAATCGCACAGCTGCACTAATGGAACTCCGAAGAATGAGCCCCGAGTCAGCAGCACGAGTGCATAAGAGGGCCATAACCTTTCCCCCTCATCCCAAACTCAAAGTGCTGGGATGCAGAAGGGACCACAAATAGCTGTACCTTGTTTGAACATTAGTGTACTAATCCAGCTGGGTAGCCTTTGTTTCAAAACAGAATTTAGAGCCATCCTAGAAGCTCAGAATGATATTTTTGAAGATAGCCCAGTTGACTAAAATTGTCCTGTGTTGGTTTTATTTTGTTCCTCCTTCCCCAGGAATGAAATGGAAAGGCATTTTTTGGAGCTACTTCAGTTTAATATTAATGTTCCTGCCAGTGTTTATGCCAAATACTACTTTGACCTCCGCTCCTTAGCAGATGACAACAACATGAATTTTCTATATTCTCCTCTTAGCAAAGAAAGGGCACAGAACCTAGAGGTAAGGCTGTGAAATCACTTAGTGGGGTTTTCTGTCAGCCACCAAAGCCAATGTCTGTGACCAAATCATATTAAGTAGTGATTAGGAAAATGGAAAGCTTTAAAATTAATTAACACACTGAAGAGCTTCTTAACCCTTTGGCATCCTATTTCCTGTGTCTTATGTGGTTTATACAAGGATCCACATTATTTTAAAAATTATTATCGGCCGGGCGCGGTGGCTCACGCCTGTAATCCTAGCACTCTGGGAGGCCGAGGCAGGTGGATCATTTGAGCTCAGGAGTTCGAGACCAGCCTGAGCAAGGGCAAGACCCCGTCTCTACTAAAAATAGAAAGAAATTGGCCAAACCACTAAAAACAGAAAAAATTAGCCGGGCATGGTGGCGCATGCCTGTAGTCCCAGCTACCTGGGAGGCTGAGGCAGGAGGATTGCTTGAGCCCAGGAGTTTGAGGTTGCTGTGAGCTAGGCTGATGCCACGGCACTCTAGCCCAGGCAACAGAGCGAGACTGTCTCAAAAAAAAAAAAAAAAAAAAAAAAATTCTGTGACCGTAATTCAGAATATTTTTAATCAAATTTAATCTATTCTTAATGGTTTTCCTTTTGAACTTCTACCTTAACATAACCATACGTGAACAATTTCTTGAAATCATATTCCGAATATATCTACATACACAATTCACTGACCACTCTTGCCTATCTTTTATTTACTCAGTTTGCAAGTTCACGTCAGTGTCTACTCTGTGTCACCATGTGGTCCCATGAATTTTATTAGAGCATTAGTGGCTAAGCCAAGAGACTAGACCTATACTTAGACTGTGTAACGTGTGAGTGTTTCAAGTAGTGGATATAGGAAATACATGAGTTTTTAATGGGAATGGTAACTTTATGGGGCAAAGTAATATTTATGGCTTACTACTCTTGGTGAGTATACAGCAATTTTTATTCACAACTAAAATTGACACATTTAAAGTTGGTACTTTAGAAGAGTGTGTTTCTGTACCGTAATGTGCGAGTGAAGTAGTACCTTTTGGTACTTCACTCATTAGACCTCGCCTATGCTCCAGCACACAACTTGCCTCATTGAAATTTGCTTTGAGTATGTAATAACTAATAAGGATTGGGTAGAATTTGAATAACTGAATAAACTAGTTTAAGGAATAAGTGCACAGATGATACTGCCTGTCACAATGCCTTTGACATTTTTGGAAGCCCCATTTTTAAATAACTTAAAGTCCCAGTTTTCTCTGGCAATCTAATCATAGCCCTTAAAGGATATTACCTTAGTGAATTGGCAGGAAGTAGCACCCCCAGAACCTGGCAGTGCAAACCCCAGCCACAGTAGCTGTCTCTGTAAACTAAAGGAGTGTGCATGTGTGGCTTGTCATGACTGGTGCTTTTGTAAAGGTTAGAATTAAAAATTGTACCTCTTTTCTATTTGATTGCGTTTCCTAGGCCATTTCCCGATTGTGCGAAGATAAATACAAGGACTTGTGTAGAGCTGCTATCCGAAGGTCTTTCAGTGCTGATCATTTCACTGGTATTCGGCGCTCTAATGCCATCCTGTCTTAAAGGGAGAAGTGAGGGGTTATAACATCATGAACCCCTCATCTACAAAGACTGGAAAAATACCGCCTGTCCTGCTCAAAAACCAGCAAAGTTAGTATTTTCACCAAAAAGAAAGATTTCAAATTCAAGAGAGACTCGTGGACAACAAGGATTATACTCCGTAGGAAAGAATGGGACCTTGTCAATGTCAAGAACACTCTTCTGTCCTTTTTAATGTAAACAGTTGCAAAAACCACTCCAAAGCAAAAGCTCCCAAACCACACAGATACTTGCTTCTGTGTAGGCCAATAGCTGTGAACTATGTGAGGTTTTTTAAATCGTTTAAATTTTTAGAATTTTAAGACACTAACCATATACTTTTATCTTTTGCCTATTTCATATAACTTTTATGTTTTTCCTATTTTTCTTGCCTCCTCCCCCCAAATAATTGCTGCATATACCTTAAAAATCAATGCAGTATTACCATTAAAACATGGGACTCTTAACTCATAAAACCACTGAAGCTGCTAGTCATTGGCAATCATTTTAAACCAAAAAGCTGCTGGATAACATTTGTTGTTCATTTTCTTTGCAAGCACTACTTGTTAGCATTTTAGCATGTTTGGGGTCATAAACAGAAAGTATCAGGTGTTTTTTCTAAAAGAACTCATGACATGTAACGATATCAGTTATTGATCATCTACTTCTATGGGGTCCACATTGCCATTTCTTGTAAACTACAATGGTGCTTCTCATTTTCTGATAATTTTCCTGTTATTTGGTAAATAAATGTATTAAAAGATATTTTCATAATGCCAACCAACATGATGGTCCAGTGATAATGAAAAAATAGTGAAACACAAGGTGTCCTGGCAGCTTCAGAGCAGTGTTATGCTTTAATATGGTATGCTTGGGCCCTCCAGGGCACTGCAGCAGAAGTATAAATGCTATAAACCTATACCAAACATCATTTGAAAGTTTAATTACATTTCTTTTTTTCTTTCTTTCTCTTTTTAAGAGATGGTCTCTTGCTATGTTACCTAGGTTGGAGTGCAGTGGCTGTTCACAGGTGTAATCATAGCATACTGCAGCCTCAAACTCCTGGCCTCAAGCAGTCCTCTTGCCACAGCCTGGCAAGTGGCTGGGACTACAGGTTTGTGCCTGTAGGTGCCTGATTCCTGAATATTAAGCTTTTAATTTTTTGTTTCAGCCATTTTTTTTTTTTTAATTTGAGACAGTCTCACTCTGTTGCCCCTGGGTAGAGTGCAGTGGCATCATCATAGCTCACTGCAACCTCAGACTCCTGGGCTCAAGCAATCTTCCTGCGTCAGCCTCCAGAATACCTGAGACTACAGGTGCACACCATGACACCTGGCTAATTTTTCTATTTTTAGTAGAGATGGGATCTTGCTCTTGCTCAGGCTGGTCTTAAACTCCTGAACTCGAGCCGTCTTCCCAACTCAACCTCCTAGAGTGCTAGGATTACAGGCATGAGTCGCCATGCCCAGCCTTCAGTCCATCTTGAAGATGGCAGACATTGAAACAAAAAATTAAAAGCTTGATATTCAAAATTTGCAAAACTAAGCCAGGTGAGGTAGTTTGTACATGTAGCCCCAGCTACTCAAAAAATTTTTTTTGATACTTACTTTTGAAAACAAAACAAACTTTAAAAGAAATAAAAATAAATTTCTATTTCTACAAGTATCAAAGCTTAAAATTACACTAAGACTTTTGGATTACCTTGTATCTCCATTAGAAGCACCCTTTTTAAAAGTAGTTCCTTGTAGGGCTGTGCACTACCTGTTTTGATCACCCACCTAAGTTTCTTTTTCTGGGTTTGGTAAAGGAAGATTATGAAGAGAAGTGTTAATTTATATTTAATAAATTTAAAGGAATTGGACCCTAATAGTAGTAGGTGATATGAAACAGCTTTTTTATTCTACATGTTAAAATGGGACACCTCTAGCCAGGTCAAGACCTGCTATTTAAGAAAGAACTTACGTAAGCCTTAGGAACACTTACTTCAGGCTTCAAAGGGCAGGGAGTAAATTTTAGAAGACTGATAACAATGTCACCTAAATTTGAAATATTGAAAAAAGATTAGTGTTCTCAACTTGTGAAATTTA
This sequence comes from Indri indri, assembly GCA_004363605.1. Classification (NCBI taxonomy): domain Eukaryota; kingdom Metazoa; phylum Chordata; class Mammalia; order Primates; family Indriidae; genus Indri; species Indri indri. The sequence goes on along the minus strand of RJWJ010002575.1, from coordinate 13,990 downwards.
TTTCTCCTACTTTCTCAAATGTAATCCTAGGAATCTTGCCTGTAAACAAAACATTTCTGGGCCAGGAATACTTCCTCACAATACAGCAATGCTTCACATTACATTGAGTACTGCAGGTTCCATCATTTCTAAAGGACAGAGACATAAATGACATTACAATCTACCACCTCAAAAAAACATTGTTCAGAGCTTGGAGTTTCAAGTATTGATTGCAGTTTTATTTTGAAAAGAATGCTACATTTATGTGGTTTTTATTTCTCATGTTTATATTAAAAGAAAGCTAATAAATCTATTTTAATTAAAATATGGCTAGTGCATTTGTAATACTTCTGTTCACATAGCATTAGATCTCTGCCTACCTTAAATGTTTTAAGTCAGTCTTGATATGTCTTAAAGTATTTTTAAACTGACCATTCATAACCTGAAGATAACTTATTACACTTAAATCACTAGTCACAGTTCTTAGTGGCACAGTATGTTAGATGACGTCTTTGAATAGTTGGTTATTGTGCCTAAGAGGGAAGAGCACATTAGAATTTAAAATTAAGTAAAAATGTACCTTGAATTACAGGACAAGTGTGGAATTAGAACAAGAGGTATTCGAAGTTTTCAAACAGTTAAACGGGAAAGAGAATAGAAGGACAAGAACTAGAATTAGGGTTACTGAAAGAGGGTGACTTTAAAACAAGCCACATAATTTGACTTTAACGCGTTCTGTTCTTTTCTAAAGACACAGGGTCTCACTCTGTTGCCCAGGCTGGAGTGCAGTGGCTATAATCATAGTTCACTGTAACCTCCAACTCCTGGGCTCACGGTGTGAGCCACCGTGCCTGGCCAACATGCTGCTTTCCAACTTACATTTCAGTTAAAAATAATACCAAGTCACTGTTAGGTTTCTTTAGAACGAAGAGTCTAACCACTTAACTTCAGCAATTCTCACTGAATCCTGACAGTATTGCTATATTTTCATCCACTTTAATTCTTGAGTGCCTAAGGTCAAATCTTTAAATAACTGATCACTTTGTTCGTAATGAATTGCCGATTAGGATAAGTGATCTGATTTAATTTAGAAGGAAAATATTATGAATCGCTTTATTACAAGATGGTTTGCACCCTATCATATGCCAGTCATTAGCCGAAATGCTAACATAAATGAGTGGGCAAGGCTTAAAAAGGTTGGGAGAGGAACACTGGACATGAATCTGTGGGGAGAATAAGTATCACTAAAATTGCGGCAATACAGCCATTTTGACAAATGAGAAATTGGGTCAACTTAGGATAAGAATATAAATGTTACTGAAAGTGGGTAGGTTTTCTGACAAATGTTATGGGTCCTGGAAACTAAGTTGCTAGTAGGGTGGTAACTGGCAATTTTCTCAGTTCTATACCTAGCAAAGATTTGTTTCCTAACGTAGGACTGAATATCTAACTCCTTGGACCCAGAGTCATTTTCATTTTTAGTTTTTTAAACCATTGTAATACAGATCTCAATGAAACTAACTGTGGTATATATATTGTAAAGTTTTATATCTTCTTCTCAACGGAAAGACAAAGATCTGAAATACATATCGGAACCAAATGAAATTGCTATTTTTTGTAGGTCAAAAATGGTTTCTTATCAGTTTCATATGGTTCATCCTAAGACAACCATGCCCATTGTTTCTGGTTAAAGAAAAACTTCATCCTGGCCCTTTGACATTTCCTCTTTATGTACCTTGTAGGCCTATACATTATTGAAATCCAACAGCACTAAATCCTGGTTTTATAACAGCTCAAGGTTCATTTCTTGGTCTAGTTTTCTTATATTTCTTTTCTTTTTTTTTTTTTTCGGAGGTAGAGTCTTGCTCTGTTGTCGGGGCTAGAGTGCCATGGCGTCAGCCTGGCTCACAGCAACCTCAAACTCCTGGGCTCAAGCAATCCTCCTGCCTCAGCCTCTTGAGTAGATGGGACTACAGGCATGTGCCACCATGCCCGGCTAATTTTTTCTATTTATTTTTAGTTGTCCAACTAAATTCTTTCTATTTTTTTAATAGAGACGGGGGTCTCACTCTTGCTGGTCTTGAACTCCTGAGCTCAAATGATCCGCCCGCATCGGCCTCCCAGAGTGCTAGGATTACAGGCGTGAGCCACCGCACCTGGCCAGTTTTCCTACATTTATAAATACATTATTCCTTGACTTAAAAATGCCAACAGCCAATTTTAACTGTCAAGCAATTCAGTCTTCATTCCGTATTCATATTATGCAGTGTTTCCGGAAACTAGCTACAGCATGCAGGGTAGTTAAAATCTTTCATCGCCCAACCCTTTTTCCTAACCTTACCTTTGAGATGACTGTGACTTGACTTAATTCACCTAGAAGCTGCACTGTTGAGTGTAGAACTGCTTGGAAAAGCACTTGACAGCTAGCAGAGCAACCTCCCAGGTAAGTGCCAGTTTCTACGCAGAATCTGTAGATTATACCCAGCATCTATTAAGTTAAGGATAGATTACCTAAAGTCTAACTGCCAGCCACTTATGGACCTGGTCAGGCCTGTCGTCGTGCCAGCAAGCAATACAAAAGCTCTACGAGCCCTTCGGGAAAGCCTGTTCCAGTACACAGGAGCCATCTGTTTGGTTTCTAAGGCAATTTCCACTGAACTATTTTAAATGGGTTTGGCAAGTGAGAGCACATGTACTTAATGTGAAATAAATTTTAAGAACACCAGTTTGTGGTTTAGGATCTCTAGAGTGCAGGAAGAGCAACTAACTGGGAAAGTGAAACAGTACAGAAATTAAGAGGAATCCTGAGTCCAATGAAAAAAAGTTAACATTCTTTCAAAAGGAACAGGTTAGGTGATATTATAACTGCTATAAGGGAGCTAAGTAATTTGAATATGATTAGGAAAATTCAGTGATAGTCCCAGAACCTAAGGTCCTCAGTAAGATAGTAGTAGCATATATTTCAAAAGACCTCAAAGGATTCCCAGATTAGTCTGCTAGCTTAAAAAAAAAAGAAAAAAATCTATTGCTTCATCTTCTTAACATTCTCAATTCTACGAACCTTTACCTGCTGCCCCCAAGACGGTGGTTCCTGTATCTCCTCATTATGAGAACTGACGCTTCCAAAGGCAGGGCTTGCAGTATTTTGTCCACCCCCTGCTTCAGCCAAGTGCCTTAGACCCTCCCTCAACAAAGGCATCCTAGCTTCACCCTCACCTTTTCTGCCAGTGTCCCACGTAGCAATGCTTGACGGTGGCTACCGTGACTCACTTCCAAAGCATTAGCACCAGGTTTCAGGAAATGCAGGTTTTATATGGCTCCCAGGCTAACTGGCCTCCTGTAATCTCCTTTAATCACCTACTTGAGCCCTCCTGTGTTCCCTAAAGCAGCTGGTCCCAACTTACTGCACTTACCAATTCTCTTGACCTGCTCACGACCCTCCTTATCCATGCTCAGTCTCAGCTGAGGACTAGGTGGCATTCTCATCTTCCAAAACCTATTTCATCTGGCGTTGGATGCCTGTCTTTAAGGTAACCCCCTCTCATCTAATGGAGGGGATTCCATCTCTTAACTCTAAAATCAACCTCCTATATCCACCTCCTCCACCAGTATATTCCCTTCTGCTTCAAAATTGCATTCATCTCCCCAGCTTGGGGATGGGGCAACTTGACTTCAGTCCTTTAAATGTCCCAGTGTTTCTCAAGATGAGGTGCCCAGCCCACCTGCCTCTCATCAGCTGAAAGAGCCTGTGAAAAATGAAGCTTCTCTAAATGCAATGTGGTATCCTGGATTGGCTCCTGGAACAAATAAAGAACATTAATGGAAAATCTGATGAAGTCTGGGGTTAATTATAATGTGCCGACGTTGACCTGTTAGTTTTAATAAATGTACCATGATAACATGTTAACATTAGTGGGAAATGGGTAAGGGGCGTACAGAAACTCTGAATTATCTTGGCAACGTTTTTTGTAAATCTAAATTATTACGAAATTGAAAGATTATTTTTTTAAAAAATAGTTTCATGGGCCCCAAAGCTACTGAATCTCCGTTCCTGGAGCTGAGGCCTGGGAATCTACATTTTTAACAGGAACCCCAAATGATTCTTATGCAGATTCAAATTTGAAAACCTAGTCTCTCAATTCCTTTCCCATTCCACATCTGCACAGCTGCTCCTTCCTTGCCGTAGCCTGATTTAATCCTTTAAATCTTCTGAACTCTAAGTACTGTTATTATCCCCATTTCACAGATGAGAAAACTGAGACACTAAGAGGTTAAGTGTCCAGGATCACACAGCCCCTAAATGATGGAGCTGGGATTTAAACCCCCGGTCAGCCTGGCTCCCAAGTCTGCTCATAAGCAGTTTGCCGCTTCACCATTTCCATCTGTGACAGCTACAGAGCTCTCTAACTAAATCACTAATAGAAGCGTTATTACCAATATTACCCTGGGCCCACCTATTTCGCCAGCTTTCTAAGTCCACAGCTAGAGTTTCTGCTCCGGCCTGTGACTTTGCCCCCGTCCCCTACCCTGTCCTTTACCGCTGGAGGGGAATGAGCGATGAGAAAGCATGGGGACGATGTGCTAACTGCAGTCCTGCACATGTCAGGTACACTCGCGCTTCTCTCAGGACTCAGCTCAACTACTGTATTTTCTAGTCTGCTTCTCCCAACTGCCCTGATTTATGTACCAATCTAATAAAGTTCACAGCACTCACGCTGACATTGAATTGCATACTTTCACGTTGCTAACTCACCTCTTACTGGGTTTGTGTTGTCTCCCCTAAACATTTTAAGTTCCTAATTACCCATGTTCTCCCACGTTCTTACATCTCAGGGCTTTGCTGGAGGACCTTGACACACCAGGCATTAAAATGAGGTGTCGTTTGCTGGATTGGTGGCTACTCTGCATTTTACCAAAGCAGCTTCAGTAGAAGGTAGCGTGACAATAGTGTCTCAGGTTTACAAAGCATCTGTCCAGATTATCAGGGAGGAGCCAACCCTAAATCAGGTTCTACCTTCTCATCTTGGCTTGGTACAAACTTTTTCAGCTCAACACCAAGTTGTGGATCCAACTGCTGCAAAAGTTTTGGGAGACCCTCCCTCCAGCCAGACACACAGAACAGCACCATCTCTATTCAAGTAGGTTCAGTGTAAACGGAGGGTTTAGAAAATAGAATGCAATCTCAGGCAATGTCTCTGTTCTTCCGTGTACCTCCCTTCATTTCTTCAAGTGAATCATGAAACAAACGCAGGATTGGCAGGAAAACCCTAGGACGTACATTCAAGTAAAACATGCTTTAATTAGTTCTGCTTCTGGTGATTGGAATGTGCTGGATTTCACTTACTAGTAAAATTTTTGCTGCTTATATTTTAAGTATTTCTCTCCTCAGATACTCTTAGAAAGCAGTGTGTCTCTCCGTAAAAACATGAGGAGAAAAAGACGTCTACGGCATCTTTTTATTTTCTTTATCATTGCTTTAATGCATTTTAAAATTTATCTACATTAATTGGGAACAAAGAAACAAAAATAGACATTTCTTTGTTGTTCATAAATAACTAATCTCCATATTTGATAAAAATCTCAAACCATTATTTTACCTTCCCACAAATATAATACATACAAAATTATTCTGAAATAATAAGGTCAACAAATTATCTTGAGACTAACATAACCACATACAACTGCCGTTCTACTGACTCCCAGGAACAAAACAAAAACAAAAACTTCTTATCAAGATGCTCTGGGTTTGCTTTTGTTAGTGTTATGGATTCAGAATTATTATCATCTGCCAGTAATAATTTATAGATTCACGTTGATTGTCTACAAATAAAATATCGCTGGCTCTGATTTGTAAATTCTGGATTTAACATGACAGTGACTATACTGCATGGGACAGGCACCATACATATATGGAAATCATAAAAAGTATTGAATGCCCTGGACTCAAACTGCTGACTCGGTATGTGCCTCATGTGGCTCAGTAATAAATTCACCTGCACCAAACCCGTATCAAAAGTCACTAAATCTCTCATATATATAATATATATTATGTATATACACATCCTCAGAACATACATACTATACAATTTGTAACAATATGAAGTAATATTGTCTTAAATGATGTACCACAAACAGACATTATTCTGGCTGAAATAAATCCTGTAATTGTCATCAAGCTGCTAGAAGCTTTTGAGAGTTGAGTCAGGTTACTTACTTATATCTTGCCTACCCTTCACCCTTCTTTAATGTCTTGGTAGTTTCTTCTTTCAGAACCATCCTCCCCAACCCAGGCAGATTTCTTTCCCAGGATCACTTGATTGGACTTTGGAGACAAGAAAGGGCAATGCTGAGGGAACAGGCAATTCTTAGCCACTGCCCCACACACCTGCCTACATTTGTGATGTTCTTCTCTGTCCTGTTTGCCACATTGGGTGTTAGAAAGCAGTTATTCAAAGCTTTGTCCCTCCTCCCTCCCCCCATCCCTTGGTCTTTCTGTAGAGCACAAAAGTGAAAGAAGCAGGGGTAGCAGTTCATTAAAATATACAACTATGTTTCCTAGCTCTGGGGTTCCCATTCTGTGCTGGAGAGTGCAGGTCACGGATGCTGCTATTAAGGTTCGGTGTGTGATCCATGAGGTTTTCTCCCGGCAGCCAGTGTCAGGATTAGTGCAGCCCTGGCCCAGGAGGAAACAGCCTAATGAATACCAACTTTGAAACAGTGCTGTCGGCACACTATTTAAGCTTGTACATGCACACAATTACACACAACACACGCACACAGGCCCTGATCGCTGGCAATGGTCACATGAAAATACGACAAAGGTTTGCAAGAATAAACCAATAAGGCACTAAGAAAAATTATTTCCAGCCAATTTAGTCAACTTCAAAATGTGAGGAGGGAAATAATATAAATTAAAAAGACTTTCTAAAATCTGGTTAATCTGATTCACTGAGAGGTCCCACTAGTTTATTTAGACACCTGTCTGAATCCTAACCCCCTAATCTGTGAAGTGAGACATTGCTTAAAATTGAACTGAGAAAGGGACAGCCCTGAAGCTGTACATTAGAGCCTAAACTGGGCCTCAAGTCCTCCCCAACTTCTCAAGACTAGCTGTGAAAAAGTTGCTGAACTACCCCATAACCTTTCATTTTATAATTGTTTCCATAAGCATGATTTGTTTTCATAATAAAATGCAAATCAGAGGGAAATAAGTATGTAGATGGAAATAGGGGGTGGCCATATATATATATATATAGATCCAGTTTTCCTCCCCTGGGGTGGCTGACATTAGTAAGACTTTTAGGGAAACAGGTAGGCTTTATCTTCGTCTCTTTTTTTTCCGGGGGATGAGGGAAGAGAGAGGGAGATGAGGGTTGAGAATCGAGACATAACAGTAGTACCTCTGAAAGTTGGCCTGGAACTACACTCCCAAAGAGCATTACTTACATTGCCTCCCCTTGCGCTTAGCAGCCTTTGTTTCCACTCTTATTTTTCAAGCAAGTTAGTTGTTCTTTTTAGGTTTAGCATGCTGCTAAAATTAAAAAAAAAAATTTTTAAACATGAAGAAAATCACTTTCATTCACTTCATCCTCTTCATCCCACAACTTTTGGGTACACTGCCCATCACTTCTAGATTCCTCCACAAAGAAAAGGAAGGAGATGGGGACAACCCAAATCAGGCACGATGACCGAAGGCATTCTGGGAAGACAAATGAGAAAAGAGTTCAAGGTGAGCAGAAAAGGTCATCTGAAAAACAGGAGAGGAACTGGCACTCAAACAGGGGATTTATTTCAAGATTCTAGGAAGAGGCTTCTTCCTAGAATAAGCAGAGAAATAAGATAGGCACAAAGTTCTGTAGCTATGTGTACTAGGCTTTGTCGAATCCACTGAAATTTTAATTTTGATTCAGAGGATAACTTGTGCAAGAGCAGTGCATTTTTATAAATGTGAACAGCTTTTGAGAGTCCTTAAAACTATACTAGGTTTCTCCCACCAGCAAGTGTTTAAATTCCCTATGGGAACTGTGCATTTGTCTACTTAAAAATCCATGAAGTAAAAACTGACCTAGGCTTAAATTTTCTTTTCCCAACTTTGGTATAAATGAGGTGCAAATGTTTAGACTCCAGTGGTTTTCCTAGGGAGGCTTTCTCAAATTTTAACGGCTTTGGCCATTTTAGCTTCCTAAATTTAGTCCCCACTCGATCCTGGCCATTGGTATTTTGCTGGCTGATGCACTGTCACCCCCTTCCCCAGTAATGGCCTCACACTCTTCATGAATGAATGGTTAAACAGATTAGAAAAGCAAACAGAATTCTCTAATAGCAAAGAAACCTCTGTGTGTATGTGTGTATATTCATCAATATACAGGCTTTCATATATGAATGAAGGAATGGTTAAACAGATTAGTAAAGTAAACTGAATTCTCTAATAGCAAAAAGCGTGTGTGTGTGTGTAATCATCAACATACAGGCTTTCTCAGAAGAGGAGGAAAAGAAAAACACAGAGGTGGGGGTGAAAAAAGGAGCTTCCCTCTTGTGATGGCATTATTACACTGATCCATATTTTAAAAGCTTATGTAAGCATGCTATGGGTCTCATTTGTTTTCAGAGATTCCAGAGAGCAATGTCTTGCTGCTTTTAAAATATCTGGTTATAAACTAGTCCAAAGTCCAGGGACACTTATTTTTCCTCACTGCAGCCAGTGTTTGTTCACAGGTAGCCAGCCTCCCTCCCCCAGTTCAAGCACTTCATTCAAGGGTGGGTGTGGTTTCTAATCACAGCTCTCCAGGAGAGGAGGAATAAGAAAAGCAAAAAGACTGTTTAACATGATAAAGGAGGTGGAGCGGAGGGGAGCAGATAAGTGTTGGAAATTTACTTTAATGACTGGAAGTATATCCATTTTAGTCCTTACATCTAAAAGTAGCCCCCTTTAGCAACTATCACTCAGTAGTTCCAGAAGAAGAGTGTTTTATACTTTTATCCAAATTATAACACAAGTTCCTTTTTAAAAAAAAAAAAAAATAGGGGTCACTGAAGCCTATTAAGAACTGCCCACTCCCTCTTGGGGCAAAGCTGCCATCTCACCAGTCTAGAATTCAAGCGCAATCAATCACCACCCCTTAGGTTCTCACTATTGCATGTATTTATACCAGACGCTCCATAATGCTTCCTTTAACTTATTCAAGACACAACGCTGTGCTGTTAAGAACGAGAATGATTACAAGCACTACAGAAAAAAAGCCAAAGCTCCCTAAGCAGAGCTAAGGATGAACACAAAACCACTAAGCACTCCCCTAACCTTGTCGCTTCTGGGAGGCCCTAACCACGTTATCATCCCCTCCTTGGTATGACTTGGGGCTATAAACAGCAGCTCACTTTAAAGCATCTTGGACACAGTGGGCAATGGAAGGAGAAACTAGCTGAAAAAGGACACCGGACAACTTCCCAGTCACAGCAACCCAAACTTTCACTGTTCACATTTTTAAAAAAGACACACGTATAGGAAATACATTTTCCCAATTCAGACCACACAGTTCAAAGAAACTTGAACCAAGTGGAACTTCATTACAATGCCAGCCTTAGGATTGTAAAGCCCCCAAAGCAAAGGTAAATTTTGTTGCCAAAATGCAACAAAGTTACAAATTAAGAAAAATACATATAAATTAAAAAGAGGGTTCCCCTAAGGAAGGTGGTAAGAAACGCAAAATAGAATACACGTGAGCTGAGCCCCTCTGAGAACTGGGACAGGTACGCCCTTGAAACCGCTCCTTTTCCCTCTCTCCAAGTTGCCCCGGGAGGGGGCATCAGCACCATGAAGGTAAACGGAAGTGACCTTGGCAAAACTATCAAACAAAACCACCCCTCCCCTCGACGTCCCGGCCCGGGTCCCTCGGCCGGCCGCGGCCTGCTACACGTGCGACAGGGACACCTGCTTGTGGTAGGCGGCGGCGGGGCCCGGCGGCCCGGTCCTGCCCGTGAGCGCCGCGCTCGCCTCGGAGTAGTCCCCAGCGGCCATCGCGCCGCCGCTCTTGTGGCCTCGCCGCGGGCGGCAGCAGCAGCGGCTGGTGAAGCGCCGCCACGACTCCACCGTCTTGCCGGACCAGATCCAGACGCCGGACGTGATGCCCACCACGAGGCACATGAAGTACTTGAGCATGAGCACCCAGTACTCGGGCTTGGCGCGCGGCTGGCCGCCGTCGGGGCCGGGGCACGCGCAGGTGAGGGCCGCCTCCCAGCTCTCGCGGTAGTGCTGCTCGTACAGGTAGCAGGCCACCACGATGCTGGCAGGCACCGTGTAGAGCAGCGTGAAGATGCCGATGCGGATCATGAGCTTCTCCAGCTTGTCTGTCTTGGTGCCACCCTGCTTGATGACACTACGGATGCGGAAGAGCGACACGAAGCCCGCCAGGAGGAAGAGCGTGCCCACCAGCAGGTAGAGCACCAGCGGGCCCAACACAAAGCCGCGCAGCGAGTTCAGGTTCTGGTTGCCCACGTAGCAGATGCCAGCCACCGGGTCCCCGTCCACGGAGCTCAGTGCCAGCGCCGTTATGGACTTGACGCTGGGGATAAGCCACGCGGCCAGGTGGAAGTACTGCGCATAGCCCGCGATGGCCTCGTTGCCCCACTTCATGCCAGCCGCCAAGAACCAGGTGAGCGACAGGATGACCCACCAGATGGAGCTGGCCATGCCGAAGAAGTAGACCAGCAGGAAGACGACGGTGCACAGCGCAGGGCCTGTCGTCTCGTAGTGGATGTGGCTGTGCTCACGGCTGCAGGCGACGCTGGCGTGGCCCACGACCAGGCGCACCAGGAAGCCGAGCGACACGCACAGGTAGCAGGCTGACAGGAAGATGATGGGGCGCTCAGGGTAGCGGAAGCGTTCCATGTCAATGAGGAAGGTGGCCACTGTGGTGGACGTGGAGATGAAGCACAGCACCGACCACAGGCCAATCCAGAAGGTGGCGAACGTGCGCTCGTCCGGGCTGAAGGACGGCTGGTAGCAGGGGACCGCGCAGTTGGGCACCTGGCCCGTCCGCACCTTGTTGTAGAGCGGGTGCGACTCCTTCAGGATGGGCACGAAGGGCTCTCGGCACTTGCACACCGACGGGCCCCCGGAGGCGCACTCGCCCCCCGAGGCTGGCGCCCCGGGCGGGCCTGGGAGGGTGGGCTTGGCCGGGAAGGGCCTGGGGGGCGCAGTGGTGGCCTCGCTGCGGTTGTAATCCATGCACAGGACCTCGGCGTCGCGGCCCAGCACCGGGAGGCGGTCGCAGCTCATGCGCTCGGGCCAGGCAAAGCCGTACTGGCGCATGAGCGGCGAGCAGCCGGCCTTGGCGCGCTCGCACACGGAGCGGCAGGGCGGCAGCGGCTTGTGGTAGTCGGGCAGGCAGATGGGCGTGTACATGGAGCACAGGAAGAAGCGCAGGTCCGGCGAGCAGTGGATCTCCACCAGCGGCCAGAACTGGTGCACCTCCAGGCCCGCCTCGTCCTGCGTGTCGTGGTTGAACTGGTTGGGCATGTGCGTCAGGTTGTAGCCAATGCCGCGGCACATGGGCACCGTGATTTCCTGGCACACCGGGGCCTTGGAGGCGGCAGCCGCCCGGCCCGCCAGCTGCGCCAGGAGCAGCAGCAGCAGAGAGGGCGGCGCAGACGGGTCAGGCCGAGCCATCGCCCCCTCCCTCCACTCGCCTCCAGCAGCCCGAGAGGGGCCAACGCAGGCAAAGGAATCCCGGCTGGGCTTCCCCCTCCGGCGTCCAGTGTGTGGCGCCGGGGCTGGCAACCTGTTGGTTTCTTTTTCCTTTAAAGAAATCCGTCCAAAGATAAACTGCTTCGGGAAGGCGCTGCCTCCGCTGGCAGCGCTCAGCTCCTCGCCGGATAGGTCTGGGAAGGGACGGTTAGGGCTCCAATTCCAGGGAAAGGACTCTTTAAAAAGAAGAGGGAGAAGAAAAACTGCAACCACTCCCTATTAGAGGGGTGTCAACGGCTCGGTACCCGCAGGCGGTCCCCAAATCTCTAAGTTAACCCCTTTCTTTTCCTCCCCTCCACCCCCTGGAACAGAACTACTGACTCCCCCACCCTCTCTTTCCTGGCTGGGCCCTCCAGGCTATGCCCCGAGGCCAGAGCGCTCAGCCCTCCGGTAAAAGACAGATGAACCCGGAGAACAAGGAGAAGGGGAAGGCGCAGGCTCTCACCTCCACGGATCCCGCCGAGAGGAGCAGATAGTCCGCAGCCAGCCTGGGTTCTCCGTCCCCGGGACACTCCTCTCAGAAGCGCGACTCAGAGCCGGCTGGCGCCGGGAAAGTTTAGCTACAGGCTGGGTACCCGTGGCGGCGGCACATGGCAGCAGGTGGGGGCGTCTCAGAGAGGAGGGCGCCCCCAGAACATGGGCGGCGCAGACCGGTCACTCGCCCTCTCCTCCTCAGGGGCCCCCTGCATGATCTAGACAGAGGAGGGCAGGGGCAGGCCGTGCGTTCCACCGGGGTCCGGGAGCCGGACGAAGGGCAAGCTCGCCCAGCAGCACCTGGGCGGGGGGAAGGCAGGATGCGGCGGCCGGAGGACCCCGCAGCCTCACAGCTCCGCGAGCAGCAGGCGCTGGCCCGGCGGGGACTGCATGGTGCGCGCCCGCCGCCGCGTCCCGCCCGCCGCTCGCCTCCTCCCCTGCAGGGGGCTCCGCGCTCCAGCGGACTCCTGGGGGCGGTGGCGGCGCTCTCGGGTCGCGCCCGGCTCGGCTCCTCCCACGCGCTCTTGCACCCTTTCGTCCACCTCCAGCGGGCACTGAACGGCGCGCAGCGGCGGCGCAGTCACGGCCGCGGGCTGACTGCCCTCTCCCGCCCCGCCTGGGTCACCTGCTTCTAATGCCCGCCGGGAGGCCCCGCCCCGGCCCCGCCCCCTCGGGCCCGGGCTCGGTTGGTGGGCCGCCCCGCCACGCTCTCCGCGGGTCCCCGCCCACTGCCCCCCGGGCTTGGCCTCTCCCCTGGAGCCCTCCGGCCCCGCCCGCAGTGGGCCGCCGAGGAGCGCTGACCAATCGGGGACTGGGAAGCGGTGGGGGCGGGACGAATGCTAATCACGCCTCCCTGAGAACCCGGGCGGGAAACCTTTGCCAGACGTCTCTCCCGAGTTCTCCGCTCGAGTGCAAGGGTGCGGGACTCACTTTCCTTTACTGTGCTAGCCAGAAACCTTTGCTTCCAGGTCCCCTACTAGGTTTCCTTTCTGCAGCTAAACATCCTTACAGAGTCCAGCACTTGTTTAAAAGAACTGCTCAAAGCATCATTCCTAGCTGTGGCACCTGTCTCCCTTCTGCGCTGTCTTGGTACTGGGCGAAAGAAGCGCGAAAACGTATTGAGACTTTACTGTGTGCCCAACAGCGTGTTAACCGTTTACCTCCCAATACAAGATCTCAACCCTGACAACAGTTCTGTAGGCAGGTACTCCTAACAGGTGAAGAAACCGAGACTTAGAAACTTGACCAAGGCAACCAACCTAATAGTCCCTCCAAGAAAGCGGCAACCTCGACAATCTTGTTCACAGCAGTATTCTGAACGCCTAGCGCACAGTTGGCGCTCAAATGGCAAACCTGGGATCCGAACCCAGGGAGCTGGGCATTCCCAATAGTAACCACTCCCTCCCCCGTATACTATCCATATCTCCCAGGCTTCGACCTTTACCTTTGCATTTTTACTTTCGCATCTCATAACAGATTCTTACTGTTATGGTAAGAAAGTGAATTTCGTTCTACCTTTGGCAGACTCGGATGGTAGTCCTTTATCAGTCGAGGTTTATAATCGCAGGCAGTTCCGAAGTCGCCCGCAGAGAGAAGCAACACCTACTCAGGGCTCTGAGCTGGGCAGGGCTGCCCGCTGCTAAGCTGTGCGCTCGCGCGCGGCGGGGGTCGGGGGTGGGTGGTGCAAGGACAGCAGGGACACACAGTAGCTCTCTCCGGATGGGTTATTATGCTGCGAGTATTAAATGTCCTAAAAATGCCTCTTTTCTTTTTTTTTTTTTTTTTTTTTTTTTT